>DWGJ01001101.1:0-22219 GCA_018246895.1 Aspitha aspitha aspitha
GAATTTTGTAGGGGACCGAACCGAGAAAAATATGAGACTAAAATATAACGGAATTCGTATTCACAAGCAAGCGAATAGTGTATAAATCAAATTCAAATTCATATTCTTTTATTTTTTATAAAGTATAGACATACAGTCAATGAAGGTCACGTTTTAGTGTTTGCATTTCCTACATACCTTTCTCATTCTTCTTCTTTCTTTCAGATCTCTCTTTCTTTCTCTTTCTGATCCCATTCCGCCTCGCCAATGTATTATTAGAATAGAAGGTAGATTTTGATGACGTTTAGCTATACATGTAACTAATTTTACAATTTTAAGAGCAACAATTTTAATAATAATATTGTAAGAACTGCCAATAAAATACGCAAAATACTTTTTGCGTTAAGTTACTTCGGTTTATAAAAAGCGGTGAAAAATAATTTGGCGTGCGTAACTGTATCTAAAAGATCATTCACTCAGACTTGATAGTAATATAACACGGCTTATCCATTAGCTTCCCTTTGATTTCTAATACGTGCATTAACAGCCGAGTTTGCTGGTATATATTTCGTTCTATTTATCTAGTCGGTATTGACGTGTTTGCGTACATATGACTTGGTATACGAAACGTTCCGTGTTCGTGACTGTTCCTTTCACTTAGGCAAATTATTCAAAGCTTTGAATTAACTGTAAATGTGGCGTTCGATTTTCAATTTCAATCTAATTTGCTACGAAGTAATCGGACAATTACAATGCGGTGACTTGTATTTAGTGTTTTGATAAACATTGCGTAACCGCAATCTCCATAGAAACGTTTTTATACGGTCAGGAAATCTACTGGGAACCTCTTAAATTTGAAAACGTTGAGTGGTAATATTCTGAGTTTAACATAGCTAGTGTAGACCGTCTCGATAGTAGAGCAACACTTACAGTATAATTTGATAGTCCCGTCCGTATCACCGAGGGAATTCTTCGATATGCAGCTGTACGTGCCGAAGGTACTTCGGCCGACTTTTTTAATTTTTAAATTCATGTCCACTTCGTAGCCCTTCTCGGTGGCAGTTATTTCAAACCTTTTATCAGCTGGAATCAATTTATAGATGAACTCCACAGAAATTTTCTTTAATGGATTGTTTAATTTAAAGACAAGTTTTTTAAATGCTGTATTTGCGTTCATCCCAGAAATCTATTGATAGTCTTACATAAATTGTGTCGAAATTTAATATTCCAGACTTTGCGTATCAGGATTTGATTCGGGACACAAACATTTAATCAATTTATGTAAAACGCAAATTCAATAGATATTAAAGTTTAGATTTGTATGCAAATGGAGTAACGTAACAAAACGCATAGGAATGAATGAAACGACCTAATTGTCTAATTTACTGTAAAATGAAATTTATTGAAATATTGAGAGTTTCAACGAACAAATAAATTAATCCAAATATTACTATCGAATTCGTCCCTTGTATTAGTCAACTGATTAATTCAATAGTTATATATAGACTAAAATATTGATATTTGATTAATTTATATTTGTTATTTCAGTTGTGAGTACTTACGTTAATTGCATTATTTTTGAAGTTGCATAAAGAAATAAATAAATAAGGTACAGAGAAAACCTCACTTCTGCGAAGTCTTTTAAATGTTAATAAATCACAAGGTGTATATAGGACTTACTTTGTGATATGATTTGATCATTTATCGTCCAATAGTTAATTGATCTAGGAAATGCCTCTGAATGGCAGTCTAAATGTACCACGTCACCTTCTTTAGCACCAACCAGTTGATTTTGTATTGTCATGATTGGTGGAACTGCAAACAAAACTTAACTTAAGAGACAGACTAAAAACACTACAAATCAATTAGTACATACTTATTCTTATTACGTATTGTAAAGAAAATCTTCGACGATTGTATGCTACCTCAATTGGATGATACATTTCCCTTAGGAAATGTGTATATCATATATCAATATCTTAATATTGAAAGCAGACCCAAAGTAACGACAACAAATAAGCGAACAGCATATAACGGTGTCATTATAGGGAAATCTTCTTAATACTATCTGGCACAACGTTGTTAAAATCCATACGATGTTGGGAAGTAATGTCCATTTAAGTTAATAATGGTCTGACTTGAGATAAAACTACAGTAGTTTTATACAACTGAACATCCCAACACAGTTCACAATAATAACTACAATTATTGTTCCTCGTTAATATTGACCTTTTCTATTCGAGGGACGTAATCCGACCCTATATTTCAGTGAATATACTAACATATGCTATTTCAGCGGTAAATACTAACACAATAAACCTAGGCTTGCCATTATATTATGTTCCCAAGGTTACCTACCATTTGTTATTCCAGGATTTGTTCAATATGCCTTTGAAACGAGATAACTACATACATATTACCCGCCCTATTCGCTGGGCGTAAAATCATATTGGATTGGAAGTAATATACAATTCCATCACTTTGTAACAATTCGTGATCAATTTTTGAAGTACAATTGATTTTGTAAATAGTCCCTTTTGCTTCCCTCAGAACTTCAGAATAGTACTGTTGATTGTAGATTTAAAAATTCTAAATGACAAGTAGCATAATCTAACAGTGGTGCAACCACTAACAATAACATTCTCACTATACATATACTTTATGTCACTTTCGAAGCACTTCAATGGACACACTGTTTTTACAATCTCAAGGTACATTTTATACAAGAAAAAAAAAGTTTAAGTCAATTAAAACTTACAGTGGACGACGAGCATCACTCGTTTGCTTACAGAGGGCGGCACTCCGTTGCTCGCTATGCACAAGTATGCGCCCATGTGTAATCTTGACACTTTTACTAGGTTTAGCACCGCCCCGCTTACCGAAGAATCTGTGTGACAAATAAATTAGCTTTTATTAAACATCCTATTACGCTCTAGATAACTATAAATTTATATATAGTACATCGTAATGAACAGGGAATAAGTTCAACATAAAGCGACTGTAAAAGGTATTTTTATTTTAGCTGGCCAATTTCTGATAATTTGGTAATTGTAAACAATAATGGTTTTTCAGATTCATAGTCCGTTAAGATTCCCTGTTGCAAATATACACGCTAGAAGGCTAGAAGTACATAACATATATATGCAAAAATAAATGGATCCAGTGAACTTATAAATTCAAATGTATACTTGACCCAAAATCAAATCCGAACACTTCGCGTCGGACCTAATTTAAACCTTTTTTCCAAGCAGGAAAATTCACAAGTTATGTGCTATACTATTGTTAAGCCGCAAGCTGACATATTACGACCTAACTTTTCATTTTGTACTTCAGTTGCTACGAGAATTTCGGTTTTATGCGTTTTCGGTAAATTGCCTGCATACAGAATGTTCAATTGTAGTTTGCAGATTATAAGTTCATATGAATGTTCTCATTTTCTCAATATTAAACGAGCAGTTACGAGCCAATAAAGTTGAATGTAATTTACCAATTATACTGAAATTTGCAATATTTTAACAAAGCGTTAACAACTGCTCCTGTTGCACTTTCGCAGACAACATTAAACTAATTTAAATTTACATTTATGCTAATTTGTGGTGCCGTTATCAAAATAAAACTACAATTGTTTCGCATTGACAACAATAAAGTAGTAATAACAATTTGGGAATCCTTTTGTGGTAACTACCTACTATTACTATTTTTACTCATAAATAATAATAATCAGTATTGATGATTACCATGTATTATTATTACATAAACAATAATATTTAATCAGTATTGATGATTATTATTACTTATCAAAGTTGGAGATGCGAACATATGCGATTATAATCTTAAAACAGAACATTTCTGATTATGGTTCTTAAAATGTATTTTAAATGCATGCTACATTTAAACGGTTATGTTAAAAAATTATTGGTAAAGCCTAGCCTTACAAAACAAAGCTTAGCCATAATATGAAAAGAGATTTATGTTCCAAAAAATGTACAAACCAATAAGATGTAGGAATGAGTAATTAAAATGAAAGTGTTGTTTCGTAGATCTCTGTTATGTACACGCCTCGACGATCGAATATAGGATCGTTTGAAGCAGGTTTTGTTTAGTCATTTGGCCATAACTCGTATCGCTGCATTCCCTGTGAAAGCATGCTTTACGTTTCTCCCATACGACTACAGAGACGTGATCAGAAGAGAAAGAGAAAAAATATCAAAGAAAGTGTCGAAGATAAATACTTACTATGTGTATCACTAAAATTAGAAGTTGGGAGTAGATCACCAGCTTCCTTTCTCCAAACAACTGTAGGAGTGGGAACACCGTGCGCGGCACATCGCAACGTGACATTGGCACCTTCTCTTGCTACCTGGTCGCTGCTCGTCGGATAGTCCAGGATATCTGGAGGAACTATGGAAAACGTAAAGTAATTATGACAAATTGATCCACACCAATATTTTATGATGATAAATTTATAACACAGCTTTGGATATTAAATAAATAGCTAATATTTCTTGAGCAGTATTTACAGTTATGTCTGTAATACTGAAATAATAACCGTTCTCTAATTGTCTTAATTACAACTGTTACGCATTGGAAGTGGGTAAAATACTATCCCGGGACAACCTACCTCTCAACAAAACCGTGTAGCACGGCACGTGTACTTGTAGGTAACACGTTTAACCGTCGAAACAGATTCTCATTTATATTAATGCATTACGTATTTCACCGCATATTAACTTTCAAATAGCGACATTTATTTGTTTTTTCTTTATCCTTCTTTTTGTTCCACTGTTTAATATGACTCTCTTCGCACAATATAAAGGGTTAAAGGCCGTTGTCTATCATGTATACTGTACGAGTAGACTTCACATATTGTAGAAAATATTTGGAATAAGGTGTGATTTAGTCGCGATAGTTTCTGTCATTGTATTAGCGAGTGATAGTCAATTTGGAATTTAATTTCACTTTGTAAAATGAAAGGTGCGTGACGGACTACATTTTAAACCCCAAAAGTGTGAAAAAGTTATCACTGCTATTTATTTTACAACGCTACAATTATTATTAATCAACAATACTATATACTGCTACCAATCAATATTGCTTATCTGTATGAAATAAAAATGGGTTTGCGAGTCCTTAAAAATTAATTCTAATTCCCAAGAGTTATCTTGCTTGTCACCATGGTAATATAAGACCTTAATTTTGAATGTAGCGGCTGCCCTTGGCCTGTAGTGACTATATCGAGTGGTCGATTACCACCTAAGCGTCTTTTAAACGTTAGCCACTTTAGTAATATGAAAAACACAGACACTATACAATAAAATTTATTAATTTATAGTTTCAAGAAAAGGCTCCCAGCGGCAGGAACCAAGTCTTATATTTAGAACAATATTTTAATAGAAGTATCACTATAAAACAAATTTAAATTAAAAATGTGATCCAATTGACTTACAGGCTGAAGGTCTTTGGTTTATGACTCTTAGATGGTTTATATTGAAGTCAACACGGCCATTTCATACGAGTTACTACAGAACTTATGTGACTCCATAAATATAGACCGAATTCCTAATATGTATGATAATGTAACTTGTACTCTCCAGGGTAAAAAAATAAATGTAGAAAAAGCTAAAGTAAAAGTACATTTTAAAATTGCTGCAGTTTCCTCTTTTAAAGTTCTGTTCAACATTAGTTCTATAGGATAATTAAGTATTTACAGTGAACGACTAAAGTGAAGAAAAACGTTGCCATTTCCCGTTTGCTTTGGTAAGATTTTTGTAAAAAGCCACGAATATACTTTTTCAAATAGGTACCTACCTACATTTTGTTTCTTCATAAATAATTCACATCATACATTGCGTTACTAATTGGTTACCAGGTCAAATAAAAATATATGTACATATATTGATACTGCTTCTCCATATATTGTAGCGATCTAACTGCATAAATGAATATATGCATAAAAATTAAATGAACCTTATAACATCAGCAATGTATGAGATTTGACCATTGTATACTCTTATAAGATTTTATGCTATAATTAAACGTACATAGCATAAGTGAAAATATTACATTAAAGTTAAAGTGAAAACGAAGTGAATTACTATATAATAGACGAAAATAAATTTTTATTACTTTTATTTAATTAATCGAAACTTATGAATAGGTACCAGGATCTTCTTTAACGAGTTTAAATGATTCGACTTATAATAGTCTGCTTTATTCACTTCCACAACAAAAATATTATACGCTACAATTGACTCACATATGTAAGTACTCGCAATTAAAAAAGAATAAAATGGAAATGGGAGTCTTAAAACAATTTGATCATTTTACGTATTAGGGAGAAATCGATGGATAAATACGTCCGTTTAATGGTTCGTAATCCCCACCGTTTCAAGATTACTATCCATTATTTACAAGTGAATTGTTTGTATTTGGGCCTTCTATTTACGGGACTGAGTGTCAAAGCCCTGGCTCGCATTTCTAAAATGAGATTATGTAGGTTATGAAGACTACATACCACTCATTATTATGCCGAAGGAAATTATTACCCCTATGTTACTTAAAGCTTGTGAAGTGGTCCCTCACTTAGTCAGCTTGTACTCGCTGGCCTTGATCAACCAGAGATCCTTATAGCCTCATAGCGGAACAGTTAATTGGCATTATTAACATGCTGTTAATAGCACCCATTCAACGAAGATATTTCAAAAAACACGTTTCGTTGTCGATTGGGTATTTTTATAAAAGGTGTTATTTCCAACTCTCTCATTTCTTAGTTCAGATAGGGTCCTTCGTGACATCTGCTTGTTGTCGTTAAGGAAACAGCTAGAATAGATACTGCACGTAATAAAGTGATGAAGAAGTAATTTATTTCACCTAAACACTTAATATATAGGCAACAATGTACCTAAGTCGGGATATCTATTAAAATATTTATACTATCGTATATACATACGAGTACCCTACGTTTATAAATATTTAGAGTCTTAAACATATTATTGTTACATCAGATATACTCGTACATATTGCGACTTACTGCTTGGCTTCATACATCCATGTTAAATTGTCACTGTACCTTTTATAAATATCTGAACATGATGGAGCATTGCCGGTGATATTTTTGTTCATTTGTGTATCTCTTTTCGTCAGCCCGCTCTGATTCCGCACTTTATGTAATCTATTCAAAGTCACGTGACTTGATGTAGATTGAGAATCTTAGGTTTTGTCCAAAGTACGTTTAAAATGCTATTATCTGTCATAAACTTACCGACAACGTCTAAATAAGCAGTCTGGCTCTTCATAGGGTCTGTGTTGAGCTGACACATGTACCAGCCGCGGTCCGACTGGCGCACGTCGTGGATGTGGAGGAACCATACTCTCCGGTCACTGTGATTCACAGCTATCCGGTGGTTCTTCGTTATCACGTGTGTAGCTATCGTCAGGATCGTCTGCGTGTCCACACGTAGCCACGCCACCTACGAGTACATATTTTACCAATACCAATTTGGATACATATATCAATACATATACCATTACATATACCAATTTAGATAAAGACTTCATTTTGTTTTTTTTTCAACTCCTTATAGCCTGAAAACCTTCACACTATAAGACGAAATCAGTGTACAGCAGCGACCAATAAAAGGGTTGAAACAAAGAATAATTATGTTTCTAGATTTATGTAATATCTTATCTCGTAGTTTGTCATACCCTCTGTTATTACTGCCACAAAAAAGAAACATTAAAACATAATAAAGATTAAGCGTATTAAAAAAATACCGTACTAACCCTGTAAGAGCCGAGGTCATTGACAACACAGGTAAACACAGCTTCTCTGCCAAGTGACACGGTCAAGTTGTTTAGACTATCTTCAAATCTAGGTACTTCTGCAATTAAAAAGAAATGGAAGGTATTATTTGTCATATTTTCGTAAATGTTAACTTGAGTATTTCCATTCGAAAAATAAAGATAACTATAGTACTCGTCCTCTGCTGGGGCAGTGAAGGAATGGTAACGGCGGTTTGCCGTATATTGGTCGATAGAAAGAAAGAAGTAGTATTCATTATTATAATTTCCTTTGGTAGCCAGTAACTGTAAAATTAGCAAGAAAAAAAAGTAATAATTTTGTACACTTTTTCCTGTACATTGTAAAAGGTATTATTGAATCTGTATAGCTATAGCTCAGTTTAATTATTTAACGGCCACTTAGACTGACTAAACTATAACAATGGGTATATACACGCAATATAATTCTAAATTCGTTCCATCATCTACTGTTGTTTATACAAAATATTGACGCGGTTCCTTTAGTAAGTAGATTATTATTTTGAATACTATATCTACCTACAGGGATATTATCCTAAATTTACAGTGTAGCTCTCTAAACAAAATTGCTGGGTAACCAAATAATTGGTTGAAACATCGCTTAAAGCTCCTAAAATGTAAGCTAAATAGAATATTCAGTGTGGAACAACGAATTTGAAAACCTTAAACCATCATTGTTTGGTACATGCCAATTTACTTAACATGATATTGACTAACCTGTCTGCAAAATAATGTTCATATATTGCAAATTTATAGATTGTATGTATTTGTCTTTGCTATGACTTTAAAAAATGTTGAACTACGAATAAATTACTTTAAAACGAATTATCCTTTAAGTACTTTTCGAGGAGATGATTATTTTTGGAGCGCAGCGCTCGTTACCCATTCTCGTCCTGCTGTTTTCGAGAACCGGTCGATTTGATTTTACGCAAAAGATCTTGCCGCGCCCGCCCTGCTGCCCGCAAAACTCGAGGCAGAGGCCTTAGGTCTCTTTTGTGAATATTAGTCATACTTACCGTTTTATTTTTAATTTACTTTCAATTCAATAATGGTTTTTATAAATACCATTTATTTTTATTAGAATAGAGTAGCAAACGAGCAGGCAGCAGTCACAAGTGGCTGCTGCCGCCCATGAACATCGGTAACCGATTCCTAACAGGGCTGTAGGGACTGTTAGTGTGAATTCAGTTAGTATAAGGTGTTAATAAGAATTAGTTGGCGAGTATTCCTTAGTAACAGGAATGCCGCAATGGGACTGTTAGTGATATTAGCATAGTTAGCAAGTGTTAGTAGTTACCCTATCAGAATTCGGTCACAGATGCGTTGCTACTCTTGAGGTTTAAGAGGTCGCCGAAACAGAATGTTGAAACAACTGCTTCACGGCAGAAATAAGTGTGGCGGTGATACTTCCCCGGGCGAACCGTATACAGGTTCTACCACCTACTAAATATTGTAATACCTATTGTCGTAATAACCTAAAGTTTTTTAAGTCTTTTGTAATGAAATTATTAATACATATATAACTGTTGTTGGAAATAATATTCATAGCATTTAAGAAATGCGTTTTGTTATTATTTACAAAATAAAAACGCACAAGAAAATAATTTCTAAACTACAGTGTTCTTGTCTCTTTAAATTAACATAAACTTTTAAAGGAAGATTTTTAAACAGTTTCATCGTAAACTACGCACACAATGTTGAATGTGTATAACCGGTTTAGTTTACTCTGAGTGATTTTCGTTAAAACATAATCCGAATAATATAAACTTTCCCGTTTTGCTCGAGTTTTTCGACCATATAATAAATGATGTATGAAAATTTATGAAAACCCTAATTAAAAACAGGATTTTAATTATCTGGAGCTCGCAAAATAAAAGTAAACACTCCCTAACAAATGGGGTCCATTCGGGCTCAGTAATAAATTCGGGATGATATTAAAGCAAACAGTGAAATAACTGCTTGTTAGGTAACATGTATAAGTTGAAGAAATGTTTTCGTTTCATTTAAGTTTCCTCATCATTTCACTTATTACGAATCCCTTTGAATCATAGTAGGTTATTATAATTATTGATTCATTTCTACATCTCTGCGATTTAAATGGTGTATACATTTTATGTAATGAAGAGTTCTCTTTGAATGTTATAATATTGTTGTTGTAAAATTATAAGTACTTAAATATCATTTTACTTTTATTTCGAAGTCCAATATATAACTTATACTCTCATTCACTAAAATAAACTTACGTTGACACTACATCTAAGTCACAAATCTTATCACATTTTATGAATTTAATTTGAGCGATTATATCTATGATTCTCCTTCATACATATTCTTTGCCGTATACAAAAAGGAAACTTATGACAGAGCTTAATCTTGCCCCTGTGTCGTTGTGTATAATATAAATGTTATCTTATCCGGAGCAATGTGTTCCCGCACGTACAGTCCTAAGCATTTATTGTACCTAAAGCAAATTTGCTTGTGGGTCGCAATAACCAGAAGAACGAACTCTGGGGAGCCATCTTGTTTTATTTGCGCGCGAGAGCCGATAATGAACGCTTTTTTCCGCATCCACCCGAGAAGTCAATACACTATAGGTGTAATAAAGGCTAAGGCTTCTGTATCTTTGCTTACTCGTACGTCCCAATTCGGCACTCAATTTTAACTGGCGGATAATGTCAATGCTGCATATGTGGACCTCTGAACGTTGATACGATACCAACCCTTAGAACCTAATGGTTTAAGACCGGAAATGGTAAGATAAACGAGCAAATAAAATACACACATTAGGAAAATAACCAATGGATAAACGTTACTGATTGCCATAAAATATTTAAGAGCAGTTTTTATGGTCGTAAATTGTATATATATCATTTGTATCGAAACATTTTATATTTTGATTTCTGGCATAGAGCGAACAAATGCTCAAACTGTTCTGTACATTTTTTTGTACTTTTGTTGCATTATCCTCTAGAATACAATTTTTAAGTCTTAAATGCTTTCAGACTGGTGGTTAAGTCAATGATTTAGGACAAAATACCAGCGTAGCAAAAGCTACAAAATACGATCTTTATCTTTTTATGGGTTCAAGGAGTGGGGTGAGTCTCTCGGGAGAATTTATGACAGAATATTACTTTTCTTAGAGTCTCTAAAAGAAAGTTTTAACTGCTTTATGCGAGTACTTGTGTTCTTGTTATGGTAAGGACATCGTTAAGTTCACTGAAGTATTTCCGTTATTTATTAGTGCTAGTGAAGAAATTAATTCTTTATTTTTATATTTTAATTAAAGAGGCAATGTTTAGTTTATTAACCGCCTTAACTTTATACTTAGGTATACTTTATTTCATACAATTCCAATTTAACTAGACAAGTTGTTGTGTTAAAAGAGCTCCGCTAGAATTGAAGGTTATACTCGTAATTATGGGATTGATTGTATGTTCTGCAGCCCTGTAATTTCTCATGGTGATGGAGAGAAAAGTAGGATGCGGGAACGCCCTAAGTGCCTCTCTGAAGTACGCACAAGCTGCTATTAAAAGCAATACCAATCATTTGCAAAGAGTTCCTAAACATTTCTAAATTAGATGAATTATAGAGCGTGTTGTAGTGCAAGGAGGGTGGATAGACTGATGAAAAATTAGAAATAAAGGTAAATTAGAAATGATTAGAATCTCTACTTGCAAAACCGGAAGTCATGGGTGTTAATGCCATTTGATTGATTTGATTTCTAATTAACACACAATATATATTTATGCATTTTGTGTTAAATATTGATATCATGACATATGAATTTGTAATTACTGAAATATTAATGGCAGTACATTTCCGTAAAATTTAAATCTAAATTAAACAGATCTGTTTGTGATTTGTTTTCAAAACGATTAGATTGAATTTTAACAAAAAGGTATTTGGAAATGTTAATTGAAGGTAAGTCAAGCGTTACTTTGCGAATATCCATCGTGATAAAAACGAATGCTTATTTAACCTTATATAACTTGATTTGTGGCGATACATGGCGTGTACTTCAAGGGATCTACATATTTTTTAAATAGCACATATTTACAGAAAATTAGCTAACCGCCTCTATATGTTGTAGGTACGTTTAGTTCTTTGCAACTACGCAACGGATTTATGATGCGGTTACCACTACCATTAAGAAAGTTGCCCCAGGAGGGTTAATGTTTGTATGTAGGTACTTGTATATTGCATATATTATAACTACGCTTATAAAAAAAAACATTCGCTTTCGCGATAAGGAGAGATGATCTAACAATATCATAGCGCTTATAAATAGATTTACTTTATTAAAATGACATATATACATACATACATTTCCAATACCCCTGAGTAACAATAATAATATAATATTACCGAAACTGATCTATTCAAACCTGCTGAAAATGAAAATGGTTTCTCCATCATATTTGAAATCAAATAATAATTCCTCTAACATTTTTCTCTTTATTATAATATTAAAATATAAACCTTTGCCATTTAATTTGTTTATTGTACACCTATGTTATAAAGTATTACTATGTAATTTTATTTTGAAGACTTTAATAACAACACATTACGATAGTAATGTTTCAATGCAATTAACAGTTGAAACAAGAAATGTCTGCAATAAATTTACGTAGTAACAACCTAAACAATAAAGTTAAATACGCGCTCAACGAACGCATTTGCTTGAAAGAAGCGTCATCTTTGCTCCAGGGGAGAATCGAGCGAAGTAATTTAAATACGTTTAAATTACTTTTAATGACTGAGATAACCGTATAGAGGAACTTATCTTTCATAATATAGAGGAATTTAATAAGAGTTATGCACTTAACAGCTCCAGAAGATTCACAAAGTACTTATTATTATTACATTTATCTATCTAGACTAGACCGACTAGAAAATGACTTATGAATATCTGTTTGTGTGATAATATAATTTACATCACTAATTTATGCATGAAATTTGAGATTTGCTTAGGATTGCGCATATTCCGGGAGAGAATTTAGGTTTGCTTAACAATCTAGTACCACATTGTTAATGTCTATATTATGGAATCTGTTAGAGATGTTACTTTCAATCTTCTTTTAGGATACAACCGGTATTGTTCTTACATTTAGATAAGGACTTTTTTCGAACTGATGCAGTATACAGTGCGGTGTTTTAATTATCAAAATCATAATGCTGATCTCGTGTAGAAATTTTTAAGATTATTTAAATAAATACTGATTGCAGTAACGCGGAGATTATGCGAATATTCCGGTTATACCGCCGCCGCCGGCAGGTACTCTCCTGAAGGAAAATTACATTGGGGTCGCAGCCCTTACGAGACTGTTATTATTACTTTTACTATTTTTTGATTGAAATGTTTAATTTTTAGTACCTTTAGTTTGCTTATAAAATAGGTAAGTGAATGTCTAAAAAATGTAGATAAAACTTCTCAGTGAGCACAAAGCTGATGCGATGGGAAATCGTAAGCAACGCCTTTATGGATGCCCTTTGGCCGAGGAAAATTTTCATCGTTTCTGTGGCTTGGTTGTCACATTACGGGTTTGGTCAAAGTTGTTATAACAAAATAACAGTCATTAAAACTTTTATGTGCCCTTCATAGCGATTAAACGCCCTGCGTTGGATGTGCCAAGAGCGCTTGTTTCCACCTATACACATTCTCTTGGTGCAGTTGTTTGCGAAAACAATGTGCCATATTTGGTCCGTTGACGAATGTGGAAAAAGCACGTCCGGTCTGTTTGGATACAAATCTTTCGATACTCTCTGCTATCCTGTTAGGAAGTGATGTAATGATATATAGTCAGTTTATATATGCAGATAATAATCACTTATTAATAATAATGAAACGTGAATGGTAAGAATGAAAAATGAATAGTAAGGATAAAAATTTTAGATAAAAGAAACCTCTGCCAGTGGTAAGATGGCATAGCCGTAGAAGGGAATTATAGGAACCTATATAAAGGTTTGTGGATGAAGAAGGAATTGGGTTTGAATTATACTTATTTACTTATTGCTTATTAAGCATGGGACTTTTAAATTTTAGAGGTACCTATTAGGATTTGAACCTAGACACTTGGAGTGACAGACTGCAATTCACAGGCTACTACTGCATATTAAATCTAAGAAACACATGAAGTTATCAAGTTTAATTTAATTATAGCATTAGTAGGAAATGTACATACAATACTAAGAATCGGTTTCACCTTGCATTGATAAAAACCGCATGACTCGTGACGTTTGCGATTAAATGCATCGTTACAATATCTGTTCGTGACGGTAGTAAATTATATAGACGGGCAATATTTTCTCTTTACAACGGCGCGGCTACAAGACAACGCTTTCAGACAATGATTCGTGTCGAGGCAGCTATGAATTTTGTAGGCTTATAGCGTGTTCCAGAGTTTTTATGAAATATCTACGCTTGGAATTTTCTTAGGGATTCTTCAAAGAAACATCTGGGAAGGGTACACGATAACTATAAGGACATATTTATTAGTTAATTCTTTTGTAGAAATAACAAAAAGTGTTCTACGCAGTGTTTTGATTCATAGTGTTACTGTGGAATTAAGACCTACATCGATTTTCAGAGTTAGGATAGACGCTAAAATAACAGGTTTCAATGAAATAATCATAGGTTAGCATCAATATTTAACGCTAGTAATTCTACTGAGACCTTGATATTATTTGAGTTTTTTTTACAGGTGTCTAACAAAAGGTTATCATGTGCAGGATATGATATTTAACAGTACGTAGTTTAGTAAAATTTAATTAATATTTGGTAAGTGCAGTTTTAAACCATAACTCTTCGAAGCAGCGGCATAAATAGTCTGCGTATCGCATCGGCCGCCGGCGTGTTCGCGGTCGGCACGCGAACAATTGCCTCATTGGATAAGTAAATCTACTTATAAACTTTCAGCTCAACATTTCGGAATACAATTTTAATTAATAATAGTTTTTATTGTGCATGCAGTAAAATGAGTTATCATATAAATTCGTTTGAGTTAAATCGACGACTTTCAAGAGCTTTCAACTCCAACAACTTCAACGCCGTACTACATAGTTGTACGGCGTTCTGTTATTTCTGTAAAAGGTTATTGATAAGAATAATTGTCTACAGTATTTACGATTTTGTCTCGATAAAATAATATAACATTTACATTTCATGCTGTAATAGGTAATGTTTTTCATTTTGAATTCAATTAAGTGTAAGTAGAAATAAATAATATTCCTGAATCGATAAAAATCTAGATTTTCTATGAAGTGCCGCGTTAGGCTATAAAGCTATGAGGCTACGACATAAATATTCAGCGTATCGCCGGCCCCTTGCGCTCTCAAACGCGACTCGTCACGCGACCCCTACCTCATTGTAAGAAGTTATTCTACTTTAAATACCCCTCGTATAAGCGATCGATGCGTTTCTGCAGATTAAAGTCTACGACGCCCCGTAAACCGTGTTGAAATGAAAAATGACTTCGCTGCGGAAAGGAAACGTAGCTGCGTTAGGCTCTTTATAAAGCCGAAATTTCGCCTTCTGGCTGTCAATATTACTTAACGGGTATTAGGGCTATACAATACTATAGATGGTTTATTATTATTGTATTTTTTAAATATCAAATATGTGCATACAAGTGAACAGAAACACTGTAGGTGGTTTAATTAGCCATTAACAACGCGATATAATGTGTGGTTTCATTCAAAGGAGAGCTCGTTTTGAATTATTGTACCAGAGTAAACAAAATTGCTCATTGTGAATACGGCTTTAGGAGCACCTCGGAACTTCGAAGCAATGATAAATTATTTTAAGTAGTATACGTAAATATATCTTTAAAATGAATCAATTTCAGTCGACTCTACTCCGCTCGGTGCAGTGCCAGATTTCACACTATAGTTGAACTATGGATTCCTTCTTCACTAGTTTCCGAGAGATGGTAGCATTACATGTGATCATGTTAAGCGTATGCAGCGTCGTTTGCATAACAATGAATGGTATTGGTTTGTTGTGACATGTGATTGATGTGTAGACCGAACTGTGTTACAATACTAGTACATAGAACAGTAGTAGTGCGAAATGAGAAAATTCTTAACACGTATTATAATATTTTCATGTCTAAGCACCAGTTTCCAGTAGGTACTATTTGATTTTAGAATTAAAATTGGAGAAAGATTTTATACTAAAAAATACTTGCAAACACTAAAACGTAACATCTCTCTAGACCACTAAACCTGTATTTTTGTTGAATTTGAACTACTCTATCTTACTTTTGGCAGTAAATTGCATAAGGCCGAATGCTATAATTTTATGATAAGAAAAATTTATTACAAGCTATACTAAGCGTAACGCAGTATACTCAACAAACTTGCCTTATAAAGTTTAAGTTCCTCAGATAAGAAGTGAGGTAAAGACTATTTTAAAATATCTTATAAGTACCTAACAAATTTGTGAACGATCGGCGTGATTCGACAACTTTTCGCCAAAGTTGGTTGTAAGTTTTGGGAAGTTTCCAGCCGTGTTTCCAAACCTTATCGTCCGTAGAAGTAACAAGCTGAGATAAATGAAGTTTGGTTGTTCTTAATTTAATGGCTGGTCGGAAGTTTCGCGGACGTGATCGGAAGAACCGCCCGCCTACCAGTTATTGCCAATTATTAGAAGATCCGGCTAGATCAACATACAATTTTATAAGCTCTTAAGTGCCTATTGCACTGAAATAAGTTAGACTTTTACGTTATAATGGAACAAGGCTTACTAATGGACTTATGTGTGATAAAATTCCCTTGTTTAGAACTAGATTTTAAATTTGGAATCTATTCAAACGGGGGAGAATTGAGTCACGTACCGAACGTCAGTTCGGAGTCTGACAGCAGAGTCCGTTCAGCTTTGAACTAACTCGAATAGACAGACTTTGGCGAGCAGTCGAACAGCAAAAGACTAATTTTTTGCCACTTTTATTTGTATAATAAAGCACAGAAATCTTTTGAAAACTGAAGGCAATTTCAACTTTTACTCGGCTGGTCTTATTATTGCTTTGCGTTTTCGTTTTGCTTTTGATATAAATAGAACAGAAATGCCGGAAAAACGCGTTATTATTTCTTTATAACACATTCATAGACGAATGAATGTGAATAGATATTGCTACTTTTCCATTCAGGATGAGGAAAAATATTTTCTATGTAATGTAACTCATTAGCGGTTCGTTGCTGATGGGGACGGTGCTTTTTCGCTTTTTGAAAAATACAGCAAAGCTTGTAAGCATGTGCACTCGCTTGTTGATGCAACTAACGAGTGCTAATTAGCCGTGTGCAAGAACTCCGACTGGCTTTTTGTGGGAACCGGTATACCGTTTCCTTTAGTTATTCTCTTAATGCTTCCCTCGGGAATCTGGTTGAAAGAGAAAAGCTGTGTAAGCCCCAAGACTTGTGCTATCTGTGTGCAGTTTCCTTTTGAAAAAAAAAGACGCCTGCTGGCGTTAGTTTCGACGTAAATTGAGGTCCCGATTCCCTGACGGAGCGATCTATATTTATCGCATTTGCGAGTATGAAAAGTATATCGTTAGATATTTACATAAGTGGTGTGTCGTTAATAATGATCACGCTATTTGGTAGCCGTTTCGACAACCAATTATTTACAAACTGTTTTAGATGTCCATAGAATTTAAAAGAATTTCGTACTGTTTGTACCCTAATTAATGGATTGAGATATTTCAGATTTTTTACAGTACAATACCATAATTGCATAGGATGGATCACTACGTAGTGGAAAATTATAAAACGTGGCTCGGTATCGACACAGCCACACTTCATATAGATATTGTAGATTTTGTGATATAAACCAGTATTGATCCTATTATAATGTTACTTACCTACAATACTTTTGTAATGTTTAGTAAACGCTATTATAAAAGCTTCGGATCTAAGAGGCTTAGCGGGGTCAAGCTGGATGCCAATTTAGAAAAGCTAGCAGCCGTGAGTAGAGTAATAGATTATTTAATGCGGATAATTGTACGAGGTCTTAAACCTTGTCGCTCATACAAGCAACGACCGACGCCAGTGTTAATTGACAAATTTTACACACCTCAAAAACGTTGTTAATTTTTATAACTTGCTCTGGGTGTACAGGTTTCTTCATCATGTATTCTTGCACTGTTAATAGCGAGTGATATTTAAATATTTAAGTTATAAAATGCACACAAGGAGACATATGTGCGTGCCAGGATTTGAACCCAGTCCTATCAAAGTGGGAGGCTGAATTTCGAACCACTAGGCTACAAGCTACAACTGTCTTTTGTAACACACGCCTAATGTAGAAAACATGCTAGTGTCTCAATACTATTGGACTATTTGAGGAATCTGTCTTGATTAATTAATTTTAGTAAATAAAACATGGCCAAGCTGTTGGGCTATAGATTACTAAAGCAAAGAGGTCTTACAGGGTAAAATACAATAAATACCATTAATTAAAAATCCTATAGTCTTGTCGTTAAATTTCCCTTTCTTAAACGTTTTGTTCCTTACAGAAAAGATCTTCAACAAACTTGATATTCTTTTAATAAATCGTTGTAAGTAACGCAATTGCTATCATTAATGAAGTCTGCGTCTCAAATAAACAACAATAGCACTTTAAGACTCACGGACCAAGCAGCTATTGTTCTATATTGCATTACATTGTTACATTTGAAAATACAGGGATCAATAAATATGTACTTTTACTAATCAGTCTATTAAAGTATTACACAAAAATATTGTTTAAAATTATTATTTATCTAATAAGACTGATTAATAAACTATGTGCGTCAGTTATAAGCCCTAAACAGTCAGTGTGAGTGAGCCAGCCTCGCTTGACGCCGCTAAGCCGGCTTAGATTCGGCTTTCGTGTTACAACGACAATCTACTGTAACTGTTACGCGCTTACTGGAATATTACTGTAATGAAATACATACAATTTAAAGTTTAAAATTTAAATCTTCAATATATAACTTTTGTGTGTGTACAAATTTAATGTGTACAGAAAATACCCGTAGGCATTATTGTCGAAATTATTTAAATAAAGCATATCTAGCCGCGACGTACACGTACCTACTTTCTCATCGCAAACGATTTGTACATTTAAGTATCGCTGGGCGCATTCGGAGTTGTTAGCGACAAAGTTTCGGAAGGCACGTCCCGGTTGTTAGCGTTATATAAGAAATGTTAAAGATTGTCACACAGTTTTAGGGGTTCACAACTTATTTAAAATGCTCGGTAAGAAATGTAGACGAAGAATAATTAATTTAGATAGAAACACAGTGAGGAACGGTGAGTATTGTGGTCTTACAAAAATAACACGCATGTTACATATAACGAAGGTTCAAACCATGGTATGAGTACAATAATTTGCTATGTATTGTGAAAGATGTACCTATAAAGTCTCGCAATATCGTGGTGGCATACGATTCCTCTGCGATTTGCCCATTCGGACCTTTTCTCTTTGATTGCTTCCTTCAATTTCATAAGTGGTTTGCAGTGAACATCTGAGTCGAAGCAGCTCAAAATACGGTTTTAATCCCGCTAAATTGACAGCTGAATTCTATCTTTGTAACATTTATGTTGGTGTAGATGAGTTATTTTTCATTTTTAATGATAATTTATTTAAGAGAAGGGAAGAAAGTATTGAAACAAAATTATCCAAGGCCTATTTTGAGATATTCTGTTTTTGCTTTTGTTTTGTTTTGTCATAAAACTTTAAACAAAAGCGTCCATTTAATTACAACAAAACAATTATTACTCCGTTTATGTGTGCAAATTGAAAACACTTTCTTTTTAGCAATGAAACGAAATTTTATCAAATTTGCAAAAGTGTAGGTACTAGGAATTCAATATTAAAAACAAAGTTTCCAGGCGTAGTAAAAACTTACAGGAGTCTTAACCACATTGACGAGTGACGGCTTTGAGTGAAGTTGCGACACTTCATTCAATTAGAGGGTGCCGGGGTGTTAAGCTTGCGTAAGGAATATAGTCACCTGATACTTAATATTAATTAATATAATGCTGTATAGAGGGTTAAATAATTCTATCGTTATGAAATTTAAAATTAAAGATACGAGTATATGGCCAGTTTATTATTAGTAAACTACCTTTCTAATTCTAATTTTTTGAACACTCATTTTGAATACATAAACTATATCGATATGGATTAAAGTTTTGCGCCGAATATACCTAATAAAATATATTCGAAGATTTTTCTATTCCCAAGGGTTGATTTTAGTCTGGCTTGTGTAAAAAAAGTTTACCTTTCATTGTTTATTTTTACCCCTTCACTAATCATCACTAATAATTATTGAATCATTGACCTTGTTCTTCAGTCTACTAAATGATTAGGCGGAGATGGTTGATATTTGAATGGTACTCACACAAAAACCAATAAACTAATTTTGAACAAAAATTTCTTCAACGCTCAAAAGGACTACATGTATATATATATATATATATATATATATATCATTACCAACGAAAGACCGCATCTAGTAGTAGCACAATAAAAATGATTGGAAAACAAAATGACTATGTCTTTACGTAATGCGTTAAGGTAAAATTATACTACAATGTTTATACAATAACCAATACATTGTCGTTGGAAGCTAAAAACCTCGTGACGTTAAATCTACTGCGATTTCTCTGTAACAATTATTACGATTAAAACAGATTAGATTAAATTATTGTAGAATTTCACTACACAAACTTATTGTACAATGTAGAGATACGTTTTGAAAACGCATTTCAATAAGTTTTTATTTAATTGAATATCTCTAAAGGCATAAAAAATCCCTAAGGTTTCAGTTTAATTTCAAAGATTTTCTCTGAAATTAATAGAGGCAAAAGTACATTTGTTAAATTTATCTGTGTGAACTAATAATTTGGAACAAAGAAGCTTGTTCATGAATATACATATTTGAAAAATATTATTCTTTACAGACATTTGAAGAAAAGGTTTCCATTTTCTTTAATCCCAGGTTCTTAGAATTTATGAGCCTATTAATTAACAAAATTAGATTATGTTATAATTACATGCTGTTTAACACATCTTTGATTGACCTAATTTAAAATGTTATTTTACTTATGCATTATACATACATATGTTGTATCAGACAAATAAAACATACTTATGTATGTCCATATATGTTTACTATATTTCCACGTCTGATTATAAAATATGTAATTACTAAAGAGAAACTTTACTAACTTTTGATATCGTGTTTACTGTACGAAAAGAAAACAGCGATTTCTTAAACAAGTTTACTGAAAAGTAACAGTTCCCTATTCAGAAAGTTTCTCTTCGCGTAGTTTGTAAAAAAAACAGAAAAAGCACTAAGTGAATTGACGTCCGACTACTTTTCACAGAACTCCTAAAGTTAGGTCGTTTAATTAGTGGAAAGATAACTTATAGCAGTACTAATGGCATATTGTGTGACGCAAACGGATAATTGTAAAACAATATTTAATACTATCATACGAGTAAGTGCGTTAATAACCTACTTACATCATGGTAGGTACTCGTATCTAAATAGGCCTCGAAATATAAAATTGACTGTAATAATATCATTCAATATATTTTGAGCAAATATGCCATAAGAGTTTGATCCTGAAATGGTATGAAATATGTATGAAATAGTAGATTAAATTCGCTATTGCGTATAACCAGTTAAGGACGCTGTAGAATACCAGAAATACCTTGTGTCAAACAAAATGGTTTTCACCAAATTTTTTTATAATGTTAAGAATTTTATTTACAATACAGGTACCTACATTAAAATATATTTTATTTATTTACATAAATTTACTCCAACGAAAACCATCCAAACGGTTGATCGATTCGAAGGTGCTTAAAATTGTATTTTATTGAGAAATGTTGTTTTTAATAACACATTCCAAATGTGAACTATATTTATTACACCCAATAGCACCCACTGTAGAATATTATCAAAATTAGATACAAATCAATGTGTTATTCGGCCGTTCTGTCCACAGTAACCTCAAGTAGATACGATTTCATGAGCATATGGCAAATGGTGGAAATATTTAGAAAATAAAGGAAAGATAGGCGAAAAAAGAAGAAATATGGATTGTTCGGAGTGGTCGTTGCACCCGAAGATTATAATATACTAGATGTGGCCGCTACTTCGCTCGCGTGGAAATCAGTGTGTCACAAAATTTTTCCCGCCTAAATACCGACCCCGGAAGAATTCTAGGATACAAAGGCCTACTAATTCTCGTTATTCTCTTGTAAATCCGGATCCCTCGGGAACTCCGGGATAAAAAGTTGCCTATGTGTTATTCTGTGTCTTCAGCTACCTACATACCAAATTTCATCGTAAACGGTTCAGTAGTGTTTGCGTGAAAGAGTAATAAACATCCATACATACACACAAACTTTCGCATTTATAATATTCAT
>DWGJ01001102.1:0-22208 GCA_018246895.1 Aspitha aspitha aspitha
GAGTGAGAATAAGATTCAAAGTACTGATTTGAAGTACTATATTGTATGTTTATCAGCTGTCCGGTTACCATAACACAGGCATTAAATTGCCTAATTTGTGATTAGACAGCCTTGTGTGGAATTGTCCCCAGTCATTTATTTATTATTATTTTATTTAATTGCAGACGTTGCTGCGGTACTCGTATTCGTGTCGAGATGTCGAATGGACGCACACGACGAGATCGAAGGTACTCCAGGTGCGACAGTGATGATATCATGTCTAGTTGCACACATTTATGTGATACGTTAAAACTGATTCCAACACTTCATTGTTCACTTTCCAACTTGTTAAGATTCACATTTTCCTATATGATATAAAACCAAAAATATTGTAATTGATATGTGAAAAATGTGTACCGTCCGATACATGAAGTGTTAAGACATCATAGAATCAGTTGTTAGCGCCGAATCTGCTTTGCAATCATTTGTTATGTAAATTATAATATACAAGTTGTGAATCAGCGTTTGCTTTACTTATAAATGTGGTTGATTAATTTTAATGATAAGGAGAAATTAAATGTGGTGGGTGTTGGAACGTTTACAGGTCCATTTTATCAACAAACCACCAACACACCAACGACCTCACCACATCTCTTCACCACAACTACGGCTTGTATACCAATATGACATCCGCGACCGCCGCTCGCCACATCCCGCTCAACTTCTGCGGTCGACTCTCCAAACTTCTACTGCGCGCGGCCGAAGTCTCCGCCAACTGCGTCCCCATATCTATCCTCCTGACGGCCATCACCTAATCCTTAACCATGCCTTACCGATTGAGTGCGTTGCCGATGGGAGCCGCATAGTTTACCTACTACTACAACTGTCCTGAACGCCATTGCAAAACCCCGCTTCACCGACTGCACACACCCGCCGTCACCGAAGCACCGAGCTAGAGATACAACTTTACGGATCAGCTCACCGCGTGTCCGCGTTCGTTCTCGAAACTTCCGGCTATGTCGCCATCCGCCGGAAGATAAACATTGAAATTGTCACCGCCTCGGTTTTCCAACCTCCTTCGGCCTCACAGCAACCTCACAACAACGCTCGACGATCTCCGCAGGCTCACCAAGTCTCGGTACTTTTTAAATCCTATACTTATCACTGCCTTACCTGTTTCTTGTTACCTTGTATGTAGCATTAGTATGTATGTTGGCGTATTAATTGAATGTTTGAAGTATGTGCAACGTTAGGACCAATCGAACCCCGCTAGCATCTCGAAGATCGTCGATTTTTTGTTGGTTGATTTTTTTTTATGTACTCTTTAACATCCCCCAATAACAAAAAAATGAACAAGCAAAAACCAAGCGACTGACTGATGTGACGACGAATTGGACATTATTGCATTGATAATGGAAGTTCCCCGTCATCCGCGACACCGCGATTAGGGACCTGAGATATTATAAACGTCGGCCTGTATCCGACCTCACGTGTCCAGCAGGTCGCGCAGCCGAAGCCCCCGACGCCGCTCGTACTCGCGCGGGCGCTCCGGCTCGCCGCGCCGCTCGCCCTCGGTGCGCCGCCGCTCGCCCTCCGTGCGCAGATCGCGCTCCCGCGACCGACGCAGTCGATCGGAGAGCAAAAACAGGTTGGTATCTTTACGTCTTGAAAACACTCGGTTAACTCAATTTAATTTTCTTTATAGATACAGTAGAAACTCGATTATCCGGCCCTCAGTTATATGGATTCGCGATTATCTTGGACTACAGACCAATTGTATTAGATGTACCTACAAGTCGCATGTATGCAAGCATGAACGATGATGATGATAAATATATTTTGGAAGATATTAACGAGCTAATATCACAGACACAAAAATGGCAGGATTGTGATGATGATATGAAAGAGTGGGTCACTTGTGACTAATGATCAAGGCTTTCAAATTATGTCGGATGACAAAATTATCTGAATGCCTACCAACAACAATTAGTCCGGTTAATCGAGTTTCTTCTGTACTTGAATAAAAGTATTTATTACTTGAGTAAAAGTATGTATTATCTTTTAAATGCTTTGTAAGAACTGTTTGGAACAACAAATTGGAAATTAGCTGTAGATTTTGGTTGTAACTGGAACCGCAAGCCCACACACCTGCCCGCCTGGGCAGAGTTCCAAGTTCTGCAGAGTAACCATATACCCAGTTTGATTCTAGTTTCATTTTAGGCATGCCAAGTAATTACTTAGCTGATTAGCTGAGTGACTTTTATGCAGGTTTAAACACATACTTGGTCCATGCTTATTAAATGCCAAATTTTTAGATTGCAAAGTAACGTATGTGTAAAGTATGTCTAGCTTCACTTTGTTTATTTCTATTACAGATATTAGGTTGGCAGCATTAACGAACAGTTGAGATTGGACTGGAACAATGGACAAATTTGGATTGTATTATATCATAGTGATTTTATTAAGTGTAATGTGTGTTTGTGTTGTGAATATTTACTTTCTCTTTCTAAGAAATATAGATAGCTTAATCTAATCTTATTAATGAATGGATCATCGCTTTAACATTGTATAAAATTTAGCTGTTGGTAGTACCATAATGTGTAAGATTTGTCGAAGCTGATATTTGTGTATCTACTCCTTGTAGATTATTTTTCAAAGAACTTAATAGACTTATCAACTTTCAAACATTGTTTCATTTCTACATTATTTGAGGTAAAGAGTGCAAAGGTCATTTATGCAAACAACAAATTTAACAGTAGTGTAGTATACATGTATAATAAGATTCACATTTAAAGAATAATATGCATAACATCATTAAAATGGACGTCAAAACAAATAGTAAAAATAATTGTAAATAATAAATCTGTTAGAATTATAAAATTGCACAACACAATATGTCACAAAGTAACAATACAATAAATAGAGATTTTAAATCACAACTTATACAAATTTATATTCTTTACTTAACTCTTATATTCTTATATTATTATTTATTATATTCTTTACTTATCACAATCACTATATTCTGTTTTGATATCAATATGTTTATAAAAATAGTGTTGCTTTGTATATCCAAAAGCTATAAATAATAGATCTACAAACACCTTATTTTGCTCTCCATATAATATGTGTTTCTACAATTCAATTTTATATCTTAACCTATATTACACTGAAAGATATTTATCTTCCCATTTCATAATCTACATATTCGATGCTAGAGCAACCGCATAGGGGTCGTTTGTAAACAAATACTGATTCTTCTACTATTAGGGTGCGTTTCCACCAGGGATGAGCTAGGATGTACATAACATACATACATATCGTCACGCCAGTTCCCTAACAGGGTAGGCAGAAAGCAGCGAGTGCCAGATATCTCTGTCCTTAAAATGTGTAGCGAGAATATGTTTGTTAAGAACCCTGGTGGAAATGTACCTTTACCTACTACTATTACCATTTGTCTACTCATTCTTCGAATTTACAGGTCTTTGTTGCCTGCTCCAAAAGAAATCGAAATAATAATGTGTACCAACTACAACAAATACAGATCCAAGAACATGTAACAATGTTAAGCTATTCTTAAAAACTATGGACGATATCATTAGCGATATAAATTTTCTCACAGTCAAAATAAATGTGACCGTAACTGATGGCTCCTTCGTGGCTAACTTGTGGACGGAATGTGCACAGTAAAATTGTGACACAATATTTAAAATTACAATAACTAAGACTTCCGTTTGTAGACTCAAAGCAGTATGCTGCAGCTGGGGATATATCCCCAAAAATAAAGGCAACGGAAGGGCATGTGTGTAGAATAACATCTGAAATGAACAGTATTAATGTTACATTCTTCAATGAAACTCACTAGTACTATTTCGATATTTACAAGACAGGTTTTGAAAGTAATCCTATTAAAACTGATATCAAATTGTATCTGATAATCCTGACTCTTAGGTGTTTCAGTGATGACTAATTTTTAGCAAAATACTTATTACCAAACATATAAATAGTAACTATTCCTTTACCTCTTCAGGATGTTTGCCATATTTGGCGTACAGTAGTTCCTGCTGCAGTCCCGTAAATGCACCAGTAATTAATGTGGATAGCAGAATCGCAACACCTAAGCACCAGTATATAAACTTTCCCTTTGTCTCGTCAACAACTTTGGCGCCTCCATACATGGCAAACGCTACTCCGATGCTGATTAAAATTGAGCCAACGATGGAATTCATCCTAGGTCTTTTCCTTTTTGAGTACCAGGAAACCAGCATGCTGGCTGGTGACGATGCCGATCTGAAATCAAATATTAATACACATTAATACACATATCATCATTATTGTTAATAACCCTCCATGGCACTGTTGCATAAGGGGCCACTGACAATAAATAAGATTGAGGTTGTCATTTTTATTCTTGATTTGAAAAATTTTATAATCACCACTTTAAAGGTTTTTTTTTTATTTCTGCACCACAGACAAACTATCCATGCCTTTTAAATTTCAATTTTGCTTATTTACCTAGCTTCAAGTTCAAAGTTACAGTAATTTATACAGAATTCCAAAGTGTCACCGTTATAAATAACTGATAAAAATATTTTTAAACACCATTACTTACCGTATAATCATATGAAGAGTTGAAGGCACATGCAAAGCGTATACATAATTGTTAGCGACACTTGTAACAAAAAACAAACTAACAAGTACCAAATATTGCTTCAGTGGAATTTTCGGCGTTAACTGTAAAAAAAATATAACATGCACAAACGGTACACAAACACACACGGGAATATTTTATATCGACACATACCACCGCTGTTTTCATATTCAAGAATCCTTGTAATGTTATAAAAAGGAATTGAAGGAATGTTATTAGATTGGCACTTTCAGGCGCTTTTACCATTAATATTTCCATTATAAAAGAATTCAAACAACAGCCAGCAAAAACCTTCGTTACAACCTTATAGGAACCCATTTTAAATGGATAAGGAAAAAAAACATAACATCACATCTAATTATTTCATGGTGGTAAGAGATATTTACTGTACATGTTATATTTAAATAAATAATAATCTTTATCTTTATTTATTAATAAAATCATATAAATATTACACGTCACAATAATAATATGTCATGATTACGTTTGACTAGTGACAATGACAATGTCAATGATGTGCTAGGGTTGTCAATAAGTCAAGAGGACTAACAAAGTACTAGTTAAATTTATAATTTGTACAATTTGAAATGTGATTATCTCACAATTTTTATACAGTGAAGGAGAATTTCCTTTCTATTGTTGTATGTTTCTACCTACTACCATTAAGATTTACGATTAGTATTTTACTTATCAATATTGTTGCGTTGTAGATTTTCAGAAATAACTATGAATTTATAAAGTCATAGACGGATATAACACCGACGGCGGTAACGTACCATCGGCGGCTGACCATCAACAACTAACCGACTTAATATTAGTACCACAGTCTGAAAGAATTTGCTCTAGATTGCAGTTGTGTACGTTTTATTTTAAATTGAAAATATAATTAGTTACTAAAATTCGCTGTAACAATACGTTATTCATGGTAAAGAAGTTTCCAAACAAGATATACACACACCAAGTTATTGAACAAAGAATTTTTTTTAATGCAATGTAACAAAAAATTCTACTCACACCATATACTTTACCCCCTTATCTTTATGTACATCTTGCTTACATGCGATAAATCCCACAAGGTGTTTCCCGACCTATGAAATGATCAGTGTCGATATTAACTTTTGCGGACAACTGTACCATACAAAGTTTTCAGTTTTCATTATTATTATAGAGACGCATAGCGCGTCTGACAGCAAGTCTATATGCATAGTCATAAAAACACTAAAAATTATATACAAACAGTATTGTGTCATATGTAATGTGTCCTTTCATTTTTTGTCATAGTGAAATTATGGACTTTGCTTATTAAGAAATAAAACAATAAACAAGTAGGTGAAAATTACTTAAATTTTTTGTTAATCTATTTGATGTGAGAATGGCTCCCGGATGTTTCTGCCCTCGGGGTGTTCAAGGTTTAAACGACTGTTTTCAAACAATGGTCGTGATCGAGTGTACAGTGTCCTTCGGAACAAGTTTTAATTTGGAAAATTCATCAACCAAGATATAACATCAATCTGCTGACGGTGGTAATCTTTAAAAAAAAGTATTATCCTCTGCTACTGTATTCGCGTTGTGAGAGTCCACTGCAATAGGCAGTTAGATTTTACACAAGACAGTAATGCAAATAAGAAAACTTGTAATGTATCGTCATACATTATTTTATTTTAAAATCGACCACTTGACGACGCGCCATCGTTTTGCAACGTATCACTTTTCCCGTTCTCGCTTCTCGCTCGTTCTGTACGTTTCCGTACTCCACAGACAGCGGACAGGCCGCCGTTCATTCATCCGCCTCGTTGCGTCGAAGCGCGAGCACGCGTCACGCAAAGTTCGCGCCAAAATGTTTCCGAACGATTTGAAATATCGAAGTAGCGGTACAAATAATACAAACTGTTTATTTTAGAATGTGTGTAAAATTCAACAGTTTAAGAAGAGTGTACTGTGTGAGATGCTACAGTGGTGTTCCTAACTTGTTTCTGTAAAACTGCATGATGCAAACAGTTTTTTTTTATAATATTATGCTGAGAATGCACAAGTTTGTAGTACTTTTAGAAAAATGTTAACAGGATTTCTAGTGTTTTCCCTTCTAGTATTTCAATCTTTTCAGTCTGGTGAGTGAAAATTCCTTTTTAAGACATTTAAATAGCATATCAGTCGTTAGTTAGTCGTTAGAGTAATCGATGTTGCCGTAACTAATTAAAATATTTTTTTGTCTACCTTATTTTTTAATTGGAGTGTCAATTAATGTAATAACATAATGACGATAAAAAGAATTAAAGTTCAGACTGAGTGTACTTTTTATTGCAATTATGTTAAAAAATCGTTACAATTATTTGCAAGTTACTTATAAGCGTATTTTAGTAATAGGCAGCTAATAAAAGAAGGTTAAAAATAAAATAATCAACTATTCGTCCTGCTCGTTACTTAGCCGAATGCTCTCAATAACGCAAACAACGAAGTCACGTAATGTTTTAAATTTGCGGGCAATTATTATTGTTTGTATATCGATGTACGAGGCATTTGAGTGTTTTTCCAATGATTGAGAATCTTTTATTTCGGATACGTGTATGACTTTGAAAGAAGTAAATAGAACAATGCAAATGTTTTAATTTGTTTTATGAAAATTAGTTTTTTCTGGACGTATTTAATTTATTTCATTATTTAAATATGTTACAACTAAAACAATAATGATGGTTTGGCTGACTCCAACTGCGTTGTGATTTTAATATTAGCACTTCTACTGAAGGGGATTTTTAAGTAGTTTGTGTTTTGAGTGCCTATTGTTTGTGAAGTATGCGGTAGTCATAATAGTATTTAGTATATCTAGACGTATGAGAAGTTTGTTTCAGTTTTAGTTAGCCTACTTTACATCCAAAATGTCACAAAAATGTAAGAACGCTGCTTTGCGCCCATATCTCACCTGTATCAAAACTCCTATCTTGTCTTATCTATTCCACCCTACACGAGAAATGTACTTTAGCCAACTTAACTTTAGCCAAAATGAAAAGTGGATGCAATTTTTCATTAAAATCGAACATGCGCTTATTTTTATTCAAAATAAAGAGTTTGTTTTACCGTCATTAATGAAATGTTCATCGTCATTTTACAAATCTCAATAAAATCAATGTCACAATAAATGACCGTGCCATCAATAACTGTGTAATTTATCGTTATCAATGTTCCGTACGTACCCTCACTTAGGTTATGTAATGATAACCGAGTATTGTAATAGAATGCAAGGCTTTATCTATTTTGTGTTACGTAAACAGCCGGCAATTGTTTTCAGGATAACGAAAGCGTTGCCGTACGAAAAACGTTAGCGATTACTGTTCAATGATTTATAGCATGTACACTGGCTGACGAGAGTTTAGAATTTTCGAAACGGGCAAGAATGTGTGAAGAGATTCATGAATTAAAAAAAAAAAACGCGAGAGTGATGACAAAACAACAGTGGAACAGTAAAATAGATGATTATTCCTTCATTATTTATTATTATTATACCATTATGCTATGCTTAACGGGGTAGGCAGAAAGCACCGAGTGCGAAATATCTCCGTCCGTACAGACCCGACGCGCTTTTTATAAATTCATCAATCTTTCAACACGCCAGCCAGTATTGGTTTCTCTACGTTACACGAGTATATGTAATAATTTTTTGATATGAACAAATATTTATTGCGCCAAAAATGAATTGCATCTGTGTATACATAAGAACGCAAGCGAATTTATTCAGCGTTAATTGTATAACTTATGGACGCTTCGGAACGTAAATGTAACATAACTGTAGCTTTGAAACGGATTTAATGTCGTTTGGTCTCATGTTAAGGTGTGGCTAGAGAGTACAAGCATAAGCAGACGGAATCGTGGTCAAAGACAATTAAAAAAGTCACTAATTGACATGAACAGTCATATTTCTACGGTTATTTGAGCGATAATTTAAAACTAATGCGTAGAAGCACGCAGCTACCAGCAATCCTCACAAAAAAGAAGCTAAATAAATAAAATAATAAATGTAGTAATATTTGAGTTTTGTTGTCTGCACGATTATATTGTGGGTTTTATGCATTATAAGCATCTACGAAACAGCAGATGCTACAAAGCGGGGTTACAAGGCAAAAAGACGTTATTTGCTTACCTGTCAGATTTAAAATGGCGACTGGATACAAAGGTCGCATATACAATATTCGCAGCGCGTCGTTGTTTTTGCTGTAATTTACGTTCATGTTATGCGTAACGCGTAAATATGTAAGTGTGAATGTATGTTGTATGAGTTTTATGACTTCAATTTGCGTAAGTTTTAAAAGTGTACGGTTCTAGAACCCAGGAGAAGTAAAGTTGACTAAAACGTTCAAGAGGTTTGAAAATTCAAACAAACCGGTACATTACTGGTTTATACTGGTTTATACTGGAATATTACGTCTTCGATTTAGTGTCTTTGGGGAATTCTATTTCTGCGATCAATTGTTGTAAGATTCACGTTCGCAGTAGTATTAATCTGGCTTTTTTTCGTGGCGCTGCCCGCCGTGTTATTCGGCTTGTTTTGGTGTACGGTGCACTTAAAATGCTTTTTACTGAACATTTTCAATGTACGTACGTGTCTGAAGAGAAAGTTTGTAGGTTTCGAAAATAATCGTTAACGTTTCTAAATACAGTTAGACGCGAATACTGGAGCTGTACTGTACATTCACTCTTTCCTACATTCCGTCTTTAAATACATTTGTTAAGGCTTTTGAGACATGCGATGCGACCGCATAACTCATGGTCTGCGGTTTCTGGGCTTTTAGCAAATGTTGGTGAGACATTCCTGGTGACCGGTGACGTTTAAAAATCGGAAATGTGCATTACAATTTCCGATTAGCATTCGATACGTTGGATCGTACGTCCGAACGCAATTATGGTGCGTATCCACCATGGATGTACGAGGATGCGTAGCGAGGAATGTGTTTGTTAAGAACCAATAGGAGAGAAACCTCGCTCCGCTAAGCGAGCGAACTAAGCGAGCTAGGTAAATGAAGGGATCCTATTGGTTCTTAACAAACACATTCATCGCTACGCATCCTCGCACATCCTTGGTGGAAACGCACCCTTATCGTAACATGTGGAAATACGGTAATTAGTGTAGGACTTGAAGAGCGATTGATTGATTAGGAGGAAAAGGCATTAGCGTGGAGTCACCAGGGAATACATGCTTTGAATAAAGTCTCTTTTTAATAGCTTCGTATTACCTTCGTGTATTGTTACCCACATCGAGATAACCATAAAACGATCGTAAAAAACATGTTGACGAATTAAGCGATATTGAAGTGTAAATTGCTGTTATAAAATTAGTTTTAAATCAACGTTTTCTATATTTTCTGAACCATAAATATCACCAGTAGGTACTCGACTAATTTTATTGATGAAGGTCAAATACGAAATATTTTGAGTTGTCTCGGAAAAACAATAGTTATTGAAATCAATCACCAGACGAGGCCACGAGTTGAGTAGTAAGTGCCGTTGTACTGAAGACGCGAGCTTCGTTTGCGTCAGTGTCAATAATCATAACCTAAAAGAATCATAACTTTAGATTATTTATGTTTCAAATTGTTAAATTGCAAATGCTCCCCTTCCATGTTGGTTTTTTTTTCCTCTTAAAATTATTGCATGTTAAGAGCCAATTAATCAAAAGTATATCAGTCCATACTTTCGAATCCGCATTTGGCCTTCCTAATCAATTTATATTTGGGTCACTTAAGACAATCTATATTTCGAGAAAACCGTAAGTAATAATGAATCCAGGAAATATTGTATATGCCCCTATTTTTGGTATATCATCTTGACGGCCCTTCCTGATTTTACTGTAGAAACACATGACCACGTTCAAGAAAAAACAAAGAAAATATTATTGTAATTTTGTAAACTTTGACGACATCACTGACATAAATAGTAGACTTTACTATTTTCGTCAAGTTTATTAGTCAGCACGTTTCCGCGGTGACTGCTCTATAATTAGGAAAGTGCCGGCGACGGATGATGTTGTGATTTGTCACCTGCGTCACAATGGGACACTTACATACAAGCAATAAAGTAGTTATTGGCATCTCGTAATAATTCGCAGAATTTGGCATGGTTCGGGCTTATGGACTTGAATAAAAAGTTGTGAGTGATTGCCAATATTTCAGAGGAACAATATCCGCTGTCCGAGAATCCACTACCAGGCAAGGTGCTCTAGCCAAGCAGTCTGCCCGTGTTGGTTGGAAGATAAGTCGTTTTGATTTTCTCTTGCCAAAATTTCAAACGTGTAATTTGTTACTCTATTTTAAGTTTGCATTGCTATTATATTGCAGCACTAGTCATTAATATGTAATGTGTTGTATTCGGCTAGTTTGTTTACATCATTTGTTACATAACGCGTCGGCCCTAAGCCAATCATTAGTGAAAGTGAGCAAAGACGCCTCTAGCGCATTTCATTAATTGGATGAAACGATAATGTAATTAGTTTCATGGCTTAAATACTATTTATTATGTAACATGTGGGAATTAATTTTGAAGCGTTTGCTTTTTTAGCTAAATTACCATGTAAAACTACGAGTGGATCAATTCTTTGATTGGTCAGTGGATCTTTCACCAAGCTGACAGTGTTCTTGTCGCAACGACTTTCATGAGCTGCCATAATACATACTTTTAACACGAAAGCATCAGAACTGGATCGTCGTGGCCACGATTTTTCATAGCGTTGCAATTAGTTGCTTTTGTATTCATCAATCAAAAGCCGCTTCTGTTTGCTTACCATTGCCATAGCCGGTTTCAACATTCCTATCCGTGTCCAGGGTTAAGGCTGTACATCTACAATTATTATGTTCGAATCTTGGAATATTCCACAGACCTTGTCTTTTGTTTTAATATGCCATTGGGCTAAAACTGCCGTGTTATTGCACATGGAATACATAACGAGACATTTTGTGTATAATTTTAATTATTCATGAAACTTATTGTTTTTGTATTGTGAGTAACGGTGCATTTACCGGCGTATTTTCATTACTATTGTTTCCTGAATTACAAATTTGTGTTTTTTTTTGCTTTCACTGCATCATCATTTATCAAGCATTCGCTAACAGTTGTCACCGATGAAACAATATTTTAATGTGATTTTAGTAAAATTTGACTTAAACCTCCATAAAGTAACGGCGCCGGAAAGAATTCCGACTTATTATCAGATCTTTTCATCACTATATGTACTTTACACATACTATCAACGTATTATTGTGGAACGTGGTCTTACGTTGCAACATAGTATAAATGCCACCTGTGTATTTATCTTAAAATTATTTATATGTTAGTTTATTTGATAAGTATAAAAAATAATACATACATACATACTTACATATCATCACGCCAGGTCCCGAACGGGGTAGGCAGAAAGCAGTAATATAATATTATATAAAATAATATGGATATTAATGGAATGGCCATGAAATTCTTACTTGTACTTTTTCTATAAACCCATCTGTTACCCCTTCTATTTTATTCGGTCTACTAGAAACAACTGGTACAAACATGGGGCGTTGAGGTTGTTAAATAACATAACGATACGCTTTTTGTGGGCTATTCGTTAAAAATAACTTCAATAAACCGGCATCCAACCGCACCTGCTTGATTGGTAACTCGTGTATTATAGCTACTACTAGTATTATCATGTTGAAAAGGTTTTTTTGGGTTAGCTTGTTTCGTAAATCTTTTATCGTCGGAGGTACTGTGTGTCGCTATGTCACGCTATTTGGGAATAGATATAGGATATAGGGTAGGTATTCTTAGATATTATAGTACCTAAAAATATCTATTTATATTACAACACCTAAAAACATTTATTTATTATTATTCCGTTTTCCTTTCAAGTTAGTTTACAAGTTAGTGTATCTCATACTATAAGTATCTTTTTTGCTATAAATCTGTAATACAAATTCAAGCTTTGTATGTGGAATAAGTTTTAAAGTCAGTAATACTATATATAGAAGTCCTTACATTGATGACTAAATTACCTCAATTCAGTTCTGACGATATTCTCCAAGACCAATAAAATTGGAACTATTCAATATCATCAATCATGACATCAAAAATTTCCATTGCTTTATAATTTTTGTCCAATTGACTGGTTGGCGAGGTCAATTTATAATAGGCGTTGATTAATTAAATGATCAGATGGAACAGGAAGGCCAATTCACTTCAACGCAATATCCAAGATTCGAGGACTCAAAGAGGAATTTTGTCAAGGTACCTAGTAATAAATGATAGTTTAAAATACTAAGATGGTCTTGACTGTACGTATAATATGAACGTAATGCAATAAAGTGCAATATTTTATACTTTACAAAATGTACAGTGAAAAAAATTATCGAAACCCTAATGGATTTATTTTCTACGTAACTTCCGTGATAAGTGGAGACAATTATTAGAGAGATTAACCAACCAAACTAAACTAAACTAAGGCTTTGTGGAAAATTCTCGGTTTCTTCAGAAACTGTATCGTAAGTGGGTATGTGGGGCGGTGGTGTTCCCATGAGATGGTTCTCATCTGGCGCCAGTGGGACAGTTAGGTGTTGGGGGCAACCGTTTGTTGGCACACTTGGTGACGGACGGATGTGAAATTGAGGATAACGTGCAGAGCATTACATTGTATGAACCATAACCATGGTCATTTGTGAAAACGCAAGATTTATTGATAATTATAAAGTCTAAAGTAAGAACGATAAATGAGCAATTAAACAAAGAGGCGAAAAACATACATACAGTTTCATTAACTTAGCTATTACGAAAACCGCTGCAACGACTTTGATGAAAGAAGTTTCAAAATTATCGATCAATTCGATTATTAATGATTTAAATAAAACGCTATGATAAGCACATTAAAGATTGATGTATAAACAGATAAACAGATAAATAAAAACAATGGCGTTGTTATTGGAAGCGATTGTTATTCTTCAGTGGCAAAGCAATAACAATGGAAACATCAACCGCCACGCGTATGGGGTCATACTGCGGGTTAATATTCCGCAGAGTATGCGACATGCAATTGCCAGTTGGCAGCTGCAATCAATTGAATCAGGCTCGCTTATTGCAAATGTGTTACAATGACGTCCTCATTAATAAACTCATGCTATTTAGGATGCATTGATTGATTTGTATCGGGCTTCACCGTATTTATTGGGTTATACTGTAGACATATTGTTAAAATCCATGCTTAAGTTCTCAGTATAGTCGTTTATATTGGCGTTGCCTCTTATTTTTTATTTCGATGTCTCTTCTCGGCGGCCTTGCATTGTTTTGACAAAGATACTAATTACGTGTACCTACATGTATGATTTTTTGCACAAAGAAACGCTTGTGTAGTTAGCGTGGGATTATCCGAAAAAAGATACCGCATCATTAACTAATACGCTATTGTCGTCGCTCTTAGACATTACTTATTCTAAGAACGACTCTAGCTGAGAACGTGCTGGTATGATGCATTGATATAAATCAATTAACTTACGACGTTAATTGTCGAACAACGGACGCTAAGATTAATCTATAGTATTTTTATAGGATGTTTATCAAGGTATGTGTTGCTTGAGTCATCTTAACGTGTTTTGCATGCAAGTTCAAGATAACAAATGCAAATACCATTTACAATGTTTTGACTAGACAAACCTGTTGAGGTTAGACAATACAAGAGAATGAGCTAATAATACAAACAAAATAACTCTTGGTAGTACAGTAGTAGTAAATGGACTGAACAACGTTGAAAGTTACTTCAGTGGTTAATGAAAATGATATAAGTGAATGCTGTTTAATACTACGGAATTCTAGAACGTACTTGTGTTCAAATTTCAAATTACAGCGCTACCTTGAATCGAAACGCTTACTGAATTATCATCAGCCAGCTAACACATGATTAAGTCGAAGGTTTTGTTGCGCATCCTCCGGCGCCTTTCGCAAATGGCATTTTATGTATGTTCACTTTGTTTTGTTACAAAATATCGTAGAGTAATACGGAGGTATATTTTCAAGTACAGAAACCATGTAAACGTTGCAAAATCGATATTATCTTAACTAATATAAGAACAGGGGTAAGTTTTGTGGTTCGATAGTTTCGATAAGAAACATCACAAACGAGTGCAAGCTGCAAGCAATTGCTGTATTTGTTTCATGTGAAAGAAAACAATTATTTATAACTCGCTTGGGCCAGGTATTTGACTAATAAATTACTTTTTCATAGCTCGACTTTTATTCCTTTATTTATGAACTTTGAGTTAGAATTAGAAACTTCTAGAAGAGATAAACCACTATTTGAAAAGCAATCGAAAAGTGAAACTAGCGATGGGTGATTTACTAAATATAATTTAATACTAGACTATTATGAACTCTTGAACACTGCGAATGATGGTGCTTCCGTTTAAGCGATGGCTAATATAAATGAAAGTGGCGAGTAGCTGGTAATAGTAAAAGCAATATAACAGAGGAAATCATTTTAATCAATGATGCAGACGTCGCCACGGGGACGTGTGTGCGTCAAGCAACGCTTTCTGTTTACTAAGCCACGGATGCCTTACGCAAAGCTAATCTATAAATAGAATAGGGTTCAACGTAATCTGCTTAAGGTGCAGTTAGCCAAGATTGGAAAACAAATTGCTGTAATCGACAAGAACCAGCTATAGATAGTCCACCTTTCTCTTATGGTGCTATAAAAAAATCAAAATTACATACAATCTCAAGTAACGTTTTAAGGCGTTTTGTTATCGTTCTCGGAACTTAATTTTAAATAACCCAAACTGAAATGCGGGTCTGTTAAGGATTAAGAATTTCATAGCCTCTCATCCAATACTATTTCTAGAATAGTTACTATTGTCTGTGTTGTCACCATTGATACTGTGTCATCTTATAAATGAGGAAGATCAAATATGTAATCTGATTTGAAATAGAAATATCGAATATCTTGTTCAGTTTCTATATTGAAACTTATGAATACATTACGACCAGCTTTTCTTATTGGTATGGTAATGTTTTACCGTCAGTTTTGCTAGAAATTTCGTCTGCATTCCAAAGGACCGGTGTAACTAGTGCTATTTTAGATTATTCGTTGAGAGCTTGCTTCGAATGCCATATCATTTGCTGTATGTTATTTAACGTATCATATAAAATTAATCTCACTGGTTTTTGCTTTTTCTATTTCTACGTTTAGCACAGCGACAAAAATAGTTATGGAAATGAGGCCGGCTATTTCGGTTTCGTTCGTGTTTTGGCCATCAAAGGGCCTTTACCTTAAACGCTCGCTAGTATACCTCTATAATGTAACGTGTTTCACCTAATACGTGTTACATAAATGCCTGTAACTGTTTTAAGTCCAAATTTGTCGCAATCTGTAGCTCAGTTATGACTCATTTCGTTCACGTTCATTTTTCTATCTTTCCTGCCATTACCTTTATTGGATTTATAAAGAATTTATTGTGAATATAGAAATATTTGTTTGTTCCTTTTTTTATTTACAATTTTTTGATTTTCCAGTTGTAGGTATCAAGCGTGAGGTTTTGGGATTTTATCCTCTTCATCCATTTTCTAATGACTCTGACTGGGAACCGGAGTTTGTGAGTTCCATTATTGGCCAGAACAAATATTTGTGATTAACACGAGTGTTTGTTCTGTGTCTGGGTGTAAAATCTTATCTAGTTAAGTATATATAAAAAATATGTAAATATTACATTTATTGGCCAGGTGTCTGGTTGCTATGACACGAGTGTGTGTGTAAGCTCTGCCTTGTTTAGGAATAGATCATGAGTGTCTTGTTCCAAGGTATCTTCATATTCAATTCTTCGATTAACGATTACTGCCAATGCTTGTTCGTAGATTTATCTTTACCGTGACTTAAGATCAGGAACGTAATCCCTGTTTCCCACTTCAATGGAATACAATACACTTCAATGGAATAAAGCTGTATTAGTTTACCTTACTGTATTGAAATATGCAATTTTGCGTCTGGAAGCTTGGATATATACAAGTCAGCATTTTTTATTATCGTACAACAAGCCTGTGGTCAACTTCTTATTTTTTTAAGACTATTGCTCCAATTGTATACCATTGCTCAACATGGAGCGCTCTGATATATGCCTGTCGGTATTAAATCATGTTCATTTGTTTTAGGGCACAGTTCCAGCTTACTGTGCGGGCGGACGAAAGAAGTGGAGGTGGGCGGCAATGTGGGCGCGGGTGCGGCGCTGGCGCTGGCCCTCGTGCGGCCCCCCGCGTCCCCCGCGCACGCCCCCTGCCAGCTGCGGCTCACGGCACCCGACGCGGCGGCGTTCGCCGTACGGCTCATTGACGTGAAGGTGAGGCATTTACTGGAACTAAGTACATAGTAGAGATGTTAAGCTCCGTAACCGTAACTGTAGCTATCGGGTATGCGATAAAAAAATCTATCCGTAAACACATTCCTCACTACGCATCCTCGCTCATCCCTGGCGGAAACGCACCCTAAGCACGAACGTGTGCGATGCGTTGATCGTAAAATCGGTGATCAAAATCGGAGAAATTATCGCACCGATTATTCACGACTATCCAAAGTTTGACGTGTGCGGTGGCCCCTAATAACGTTTATGGCACAAACGTACAACAAATTGCTGTATGCATTACTGGTATGAGGCTTGTAATGGCTGTTGTGTTTCGCATATGGCTTAACCTACTAATTGCTCGATGTTGGGCGTGGAGACAATAGCAATATTATTTCATATAATTATGGACTGACCCGAAAGTCCAGTCGTTGGCGGGTTATTAACCCGGTAGTCAGGTTCGATTCCAACCCAGGACAAATGTTGATGTGATAATTAACATTTGATCTGTTTCTGTGTATTGATAAAAAAGGACAACGAAGACGAAGGTATGAGATGCCTCGTCCGAGGCAAGGCATACAGCTTAAGGATTTCCCTCATCACCAAGAAAAGCTGCAAAATTATTCATAAAAAAACATCATGCCTCGTAAGGAGCTCTCAATCCCACTCTGTATTTGTTTCAATGGCTGAAATATGTAGTTCTTGTGTCCCACTGTTGGGCTCAAGCTTCTGCAATTTCTGAGGCTTGGAATATCCACCACACTTCTCCAGTGCTGATATCTGCGTGAATAGTATCGACTAATTCCAATCTGATTTGACTGTATTTTAAATTGTTTTTAGCTGCAAAAAAACAAGTACGGGTGGTCTTCGGCAAGGACGGTCACATCATCAGATATAGGAACCGGTTATACACGAGTGTATATTTGAACCGGTTTTTCATCTAATAATAATATACCATCAATTGCTCTATTAACGACGGCTACTTGTTATCTTTATATTGCAATATATTACAATTTACGGGTATGTAAAGTATCTACGTGTGTTTATTTTTTTATGTGAAGATCTTGGCAAACGAGCAGGCAGCAGTCGCAAGGTGCTGCTGCCCATTGACATTTGCAACCAATCTCTGATAGCACTGCAATGGGTGTGTTATGGTGGATATCAAACGCATCCACAGACACGTAGCATAGCACATCTCTGGTGGAAAAGCACCCTTAGTCTAAAAGTATTGTGTTTTCGTACGCTCGCATTTTACAATTTAGAAAAATTTTTTTTCGGGAACACAAGTTTTTTTTTAAGTACTTTTACGATGTCTGTTTTATTAATATTATTCATAACTGCTTATAGACAGACTAGACAAGTAATAGTTACTTGTATTAAATTTTATCTTACTGTTAACAACGATGTTTCATAATGCAATACATATTATGTCGCATATTTATGTAAACAAAACAAATAAAAATTAATGGCTGATAAATATAAAGTATGTACAAACTTGTCCTATTATTTAATATATATTATTAAATCAATCAATATACCTAATAAAAATAATAAAGAAATAGCTAAACTAAATGTAAAACAAGGAGTAAATAATATAATCAATATAACAAAAATAATAAATGAACAACTAAACTACATATAAAACAACTAGTCCAATCCGCTATCCTGTTGTAAAATGCCCAACAGACTGGCTGCGTGCCCTCATTAGACGTCTAGACTGATATTATGATATGTAATGAATAATGATTCATTAACTTCTTCATTGTAATCCCATTAAAGAGTTTGTGATGATTGCAATTATGTCAGCGTGTCCTCAGTCTCCTGCATTTGACCCGGCATTTTATTGCAAAAGCCATAAAATTGACGGCAAACTGGAGTTTTATGTCTCATTAAGCTCGTTTCAACCCTGGCGTTATTGCTCGCCCAAATTACTGTGAAAAGACGCCCGTCCATAATAGCGGGGTCGACCAGGTCGAATGAGCTTTCATTTATTTATTTATTTATTTATTTATTTATTTATTTAGGTCACTTACATACTGTACACTCTTACATGATTATTACAGTAACAAGTTTGCCTACACACCGCCAAGTGCCAACCCAATTACAAGTGACGACATGCTCACAATGCAACATCATCTAATTCTAATTTATCATTATTAACTTCTTCCACATTTACTAATACTCTTTGGTCTTCGTTGTCAACTGTTTTTCTTGATCCCGCCCTTTTACTGGACGAGATTTTAAGGCCATAGATTGACCATGCTGATCATAGAGATCAGAAAATAGATTTTGAAATAGGTATAAATATATGCATATGTACTTATGCTTTAGACATTTCTCATCAGATGGATCACAAGATTGCCGATGAGATATTGTTCATATATCAACAGCTTCCTCTGATGTAAATTGCTAATAACTAATAACCTTTATTTCCAGTATAGTGTTTGCTTTCATTATATTATACTTATGATTTTAATATCAAACATATGAATCAGTGACGGAGCATGTGTAACAAAGCCGCCGTGGAAACAATGGGAGCTAGTAAGAAAAACAAGTGAATGATGACGGTGAACGCGTTGCATTGATAATGCATATGCTATACGGTATTAAACGGCGGTTTGAAACAGAGTTTTGAAACCAAAGGCGTTTGAAATGGCATGAAATTAGGCATATACAACTGTCCACACTGTTTCAAACTGCCCTTTAATACCGTGCATTAGATGCTTAAATGGCTCAATACCTTAAGGCACTATACCTTAAGGCGAAACAAACGCACTACTGTATTTATAGCCTTAGCTAATCAAATAATACTGGATACGCTAATAGTTTAATTAGATTTGCGTTGCAATGTTTAGTTGCTGGCTTTCGCATTAAATGCATTAATTGAAATTAATTTCGTTAATTAATTAATTAATTAAAATAAATCGTTGTCTTCAGCGAGCTCCATAATACTTTTTATGGATTAGTAGCGCCTCCGTGGAGTGCTATTTTTTGTAGGTTACTATAAGTAAGCCATATCCCATCTATTTGGTTGGGTATATGTAACCACATACATATGGATCATGCAAAATTAGCTCTGAACACAAATCCAATATCCGAACCCATAATCCAATCAGTTTCCCGCATGTACGGCACCAACAAGTCATATGATATTCTGTATTGACAAATTTAATCATTTGCTAATAAAAACATTTCATAAACATTATCTCTTTGTGGGTTCAGTGTAAACTTAGCGCTATTGTGCGCCCCCAAGGTTGTAGCGATGGTCATCGGCGAGCGACCCTTTGTAGGGTGAAATAGGATCCACCCGGCGAGGTTGACGCCCTCGGACACCGCCTTTGTAGGCTCAAATAAAAAGTCCACAGACGTTTTCCGCGGCAATTGTGAAACTTCACACAGGAAACGGTGCGTCTCGCAACAATAACTATGAAGAGATTGAACTTTCTGATCGAATGGACAAATCTAGTCACCTGCACTGGGGATTGATTGGAAGGTGTCATTTTCAGCTTATTCATTTCTGGCAATCGCATGGCTATTGCGTAAGGCATTTTGAATATAGTCCGGTATTTGTTAGTGTTAAGATTAATTAAAAAAATTGAAAATATCTGACGATGTAGTGGAAGTTCATTGAACTTTACGACTGGCGCAATTTTTTTTATGCTCTCGCGCAAACAAATTCATTATTGTCACGAGTTGTCAAAAGATTTATGTAGAATTGAGCCAAATTGCTGTCCGTATACGTAAATGGAATAGTACAATGACTTAATAATAATAATAACAATATTTTATATCAATGGGTGCTCATATGTTTGGATGAACTTCCTCTCTCAATAGATCTCGAATAGGACTGCAAGTGTGTATTTATTCATTAAGCAACATACATGAATAACAATATGAATTGGTTAGTACTAATTAGGAATAAGACTTAGCAATTAGTAACAATATCTTAGTTAGTAAGTACACGTGAATCGGTATCCACATTTTTCAGACCTATCTTTGTCATTTAGCTACAAAACGCACAGCGGTTAGGAGTTATTCGCGTACTGGCAGGTTTTGCGCTTGTTTTAAATTAAGAAGGAACGAAGCAATAAATTGTCTATTATCTGTGCAACGCGTCACAGTACAGACGGTGCAGTGTGTCAGCCGTACAGTTACAATAATTGGTTTATTGTAACACTTGTCGGTCCGTATTTAACACGTACTCGCTACAGCTATTAGTAAGCCAATCGAGATATAAGGAAGCATTGATAATTACTGCATTTAATTTATTCATTCAGCGTTAAGTTGACGATACTAACATTATAGTTATTACCATAAGCGTGTGGTCCACTGTTGGACAGTGTTAGAATGTGTAGCGTTATAAGTTATTTTACTTCGTTCACTCCTATCTGAAAATAAATAAATAATAAATAAATAATTGGGGACAATTCCACACACGGCTGTCTGATCCCAAATTAGGCAATTTAATACCTGTGTTATGGTGGTGACCGGACAGCTGATAAACATACATATATACATACGACATAGTATTTATTTAGATATTTTTACTACGCCCAGGCACAGAACAAAGAAGTGTGCTCATCACACAAATGTTTGTCCTGAGTGGGAATCGAACCCACGACCTCCGATTTTGCAATCAGCGACTCAAACCACTCGAACACGAGGCCAGTCAATCTACAAATATCTACAAAGTACGTATCTATCTTTAAGGTACATGTTTTTTTGTTACATTAGGTAGCATCGTGTCAGTAATTTTCAGATGATGTTAAATAAACACGTTGTTCATTATGGTTTTGTATGTAACGCTTTTAAAGAGAAAATCGTTTTCAATCTGTGTTTGAATACGTTTAGTCACCTAGACAATGTAGATTGAAATTAGTTACGATAATACCGGTGTTAGACATGAATATTTCGTTTAAAGAAAATGTTTTGGGTAAAAAATTCCATTCGCAAATTGTAATCTTCTTTAACATATTTTTTGCCGATGAATTTTTCCTTGCCGATGCCTTTTCCACCTCTTCCAAATTGGTTAGATAATGGCTGATAGGAAGTCAAGCGTCCAAAACCAGCGGTTTTATTTTTATATAAATAAAATAATTTATTTATAGTTAATTAGAACGATTACAGAAATCATTTATGTATGGAGTATACCGAAGTATACCGGTTATGTATGAAGAGCGATAAATATAGACGTTCGTCAGACTTGTAAGGATAGAGATATACGTATCATACTTGCTCCTTAC
>DWGJ01001103.1:0-22207 GCA_018246895.1 Aspitha aspitha aspitha
TAAAACATTACACACACTACCATGCATTTGACACACTCATTTGACACACACATACAACGTTCATTGTTTACATTCTGAAATGTCAAAGAATTATTTTTTATTATGGTCGAATTTCGACCAGTAGGCGACCACTAGTTTATGTAAATATCTGTTGCAGTTAAGTGTATTATCTAAGTACTTTTCAATTACAGTTTTTTAACGGAAAATTATGGAATCGATATCGGCATTGAAATTGTAATAGATTATATAGGTAATGTTAATTAAGATATCATTATAATACTTACGAGGTTGGTCCTTCGAGCCGATAAGTTACTACTATCTTATTGACAAAGACAGACAAACGTTTGTTTGCACAAATATTAATCCGTATTTTGACTTTTACGGAATACAAATTTAAGGTTGTTGTAATGTAACAATCTAAAATGACATTTTGCGGAATATAAAGACTAATAGTTGTGTTATAACAATATAATTAATAAGATGTTATTATTATGTGTATTATGTTATCCACAGAAATTTCGCATTGCGAAAACCTTGAAATACACAACGATATTAATCTAAAGAGCTGTTACTACAGCGCAATTTTCGTATGATGAATTAAATTTACATATTTAAATAAGCATTTGGTTGTATCGAGCCGTTGAGCAATTTGCGAAATTATGAGCTCGTTTATAATCAGGGAATAATGTGAGTAGCGGATACTTGGAATATTTATGACTTAATTAAATTAATTTACAATGCAGTGGACTTTTTGCGAATGTAATTACCTTCACTGGTTACTTGAATGCTTTCGATACTAGTTCAGCCCTTAAAGTCAACTTGCAACCACTCAACCAGGTGATCATAAATTTTATTATACTACCAGGCCAGGTCTGTAGCGCAGGAAGAAATAACCGAATCACACATTTTTTTTTACCTGGGTGGGAATCGAACCCGGAACACGATTAGCAGACCACTCACCACTAAAACCACAGGTCAATCAGCGTTAGCATTAAATCTGCTTGTTTTTTTAACGCTTTAAATTCCGATGCGATCAAATTGCACTTCTGTCCTCACCTCACATGTTAAAGCCAGCTAATAAAGTCGTTTCCCGTGATCCCGGGATTGGCATATCGATGTACAGATAAATCCCGTTGATATGTCAAGTGCCGGGATTTCTCTGTGGTAGTACCGCGGCGTGCAGACAGATTCAAATTATAACTTCAAAGTAAAACCACACCACCTTTTTTATTTGCCAAAAACAATCCCATTGTTCATCGTATTCTAACCGATTGAAAATGTTAAATGTAAGATGATTACATTATAAAGTATATCTGTGTTATTGTTATTTCTTATTTTATATTTATGACTGGCCCTTCGATACCAATTTGGATACCAAAATTTAACTGACTACATTATACATATATACCTAATGCCACGTGAAATATTATAGGTACATTACAGGTGAGTACTGTATTTTTTATGGGAGAAAGGTTAACATTTGACTACAAGCTCGCCTGACGGAAAGCCATGATGAATATTAATGTAATGAATAATAAAAGAAAATAATTTCTTGCTAATTTGCCCATTTTCGTTAATACGAAATATGCAGTTTACTAGTAAATCAAACATACATGTAATAAAATCAGTAAAAACAACATACAACAACATAACGACTGTATTACATAAAGCGTAAAGCATGTGTTACTTCCTGGACACTGTGACGCTTATTGCGGATAATATATGACAGATCCGACCGTGTGACGGCTTAGAATGAAAAAGCGAATTCCTTAGAGCGCGCAAATTGCAATCCTAGTAAGGCAGCAAAGTCTTCGGTGGCTCAGTAAATAACAAGCACAATAGAGTGATAACTCCTTCAACCCGTTCGACTCCCGGCCCGACGTGACGATAAATTGAGTCGGTCAATTGTGCAGTAGTTTTAGTGACTTTATTTTTCGAAACGAGGCCCTGTCTGAACGAGCGAACGTTTTTGTTAGTTGTAATTTTATATTTTTTTTTCTTTACCGGCACGTAAATGGTAATTGCAGTGGACAGATTAGAAAGAGATTAACATTAGTTGTTTTTATTTATTTATATATTTTTTGTTTCGTGAAAGTTATAATTGCAGTTAATCGATTTGAAAAGCGATTACCACTAGTTTGATCTATTTTGCAATTATTAAATGTATGTCACACAATTAAATATACATAGATATGTCACAATAGTTGCAAAAAGATGCGCAGCGCACCAAATGCAATTGTGGCTCTCAAAGTTTTGTGCTCAATGTCGGTTAAGATAGAAATATCTACCTAATGTCAACACTATATTTGTTACTTGGTTGTAATGTTTTTTGGTTCTGTGGTATTTAAATACCACACGATTGCAATAAAAACCTGACAATCTACTACAGTTTAAATAAAGGAGTTTGGTTATTATTATTATGACTAGTATTATACCTACCTATAAAATGAACATTTTATCCCAAATTTTGACATTTAGGTTAGTTTAAAAATAATTGTATGTATTTTTTAAGGCACTGATATAATATTAGAGAAATTAGGTACTTAAAAATTATGAATTTGCATTTCATTTAAATAAAAACGAAGGGATGTCGCACGTACGAGACAAATTCAGAGATATTTAAATATGAGCCTCCGTGACTCTTCGCTCTGGAGTATGCCCTCATTTGGAAAGGAAATCAGTCTATATCTCAAAGCGGGTGGCTTTTTCTATAAATACAGCCAGTCTTTAAGTGACTAATTGTGACGTATTTTACGAGCAATGCACGGTAGGGGGAATTAAAAGGCGATCGCGGATAGTAAAGTTTTTTGAATCGACCATCGATTTATGACATCTGTGTTTCGAGATCCATTTAAGGACCCGGTCTATATGATGTTTTGAGTAGGATCGTCACAAATGTGTTCATAAAGGAAACGAAAAAGTGAGGACGCTGCATTCACCTTACTTTATACCTCATTCAGAGTAATTGTTATTGCACCATAAAGCATTTCCAGTTGCTTTTCAGAATCTGTACATTCAACTGCTTTTTACCATTAAAACAAAAGATCCAAGTTATTCCCCCCATTTTTAGTTTTTTGTCCGTACGATAATTATCCAGTGAGAATTTTTGCGCTTGCTTATATACTTAATTTCATGTGAGTTTATATAATACGTATAATAGTAGGATATGTGTAAAGATATATGTGTAAAGATTATTTTAATTTTGAAATGTTTTACGAACGCGTTATCTTGTTATGAAATCGCGACTCCAGTATTTTGTGTACACTACATAAGTGCCTAATGATACTGAGCTTAGCAAAATTGCGACGCTGTGCGGTCTGCATACGCTTTTATATCGAATACTCGCGTTAATAAAAACACTGATACAAAAACTGTACATTTTTATAGGTAGGTGCCTACTAAACATCTCAAATAGCGCCTCACTTTTTAGCGAACAGCAAAACGCGAGTAGGTTCAATAAAAAGCATTCCCTTGATTGCATCCCGACGTGTATTCGGCCGGCGTTCGTCATTAATTATTGATGATAAAGAGAAAAGGGGCTGCCAAATGCAATTCGAGCCGATCGCCTGGCCCAATCGACACCAGGCTAATGAAGAGGTCGCGATGCAAAGCCGAGCGCTGGGTAAGAAGCGCCTTTGAAATTCTAATTTCCCATCTCGATTCCAATTAAATCTTGCCGATTTTTATGCAATGCCACTTTTTGACCCGTTTTGTCTCGTCATCGGAGTTGAGCGAACCGACTGCGTCCCAAACAACACGCAACAAAGTTTTTGTACGGCGTAAAATTAATAATTAATTACATCTCCTAAGAAACGATATAACAATAAATATGTAGATGAATAAATTACGCTTGATTCCAAAATCAAAAGGTAAAGATTGTCTATTCGAAGTCATGATACACACGGACAAATACGAAATAATAATATAAGACCAATTTTATTTTATTTTCTGTGCTTTTAGAGCTCACATTGTACCACGTTTATGATTTTATAAAATTCATCAGCAATTAAATTGGTATGCACTTGGCTTGTCAGTAAAAAATATACAATTAAAGAACTATATCTAAATATCGTAAAAGTGGACAAATCGGAAACCGGGGCTGAGAGGAAGCTGTGTAATTATGGCCAAGATCCTTTTCCCGCCAAATGACAAGGTTGCCGCCATTTTAGTTGTAATTTCGGGTTGCGTACGCGCAGATTATAGTGCGCGCGGAATTAGCTGCGACACAAACGGCAATCGTATCGATCCATCGACATTCGTAATTTGAAAATTCTCAAACAAAAAATATCGAATATTTCTAGGGATTCGTTAATAAATAATAAGGAACGAATGGTTATATTGTTTTAGTCTACTTTTCAATCGGAATAATAACATGAGGATATTTCTTTTAATTATTTAATAAAATAGCACAGATTAGAAATAACACCGATATACGAGTAGATGACAGACAGATTGAAAATTAAGAATAAGTATTTAATTTCAAATGGAAACCGAAATTTTTATTCTTTAGGTATATCTTACAACAATTTTTAGACCCAATTTTATTCACAGCCAAATTACACCATCAACCAAGTAATGCAATATAAACCAAGACATCAAAATATATTCCAACGAAATATTTACAAGTACATCTGCTAACACGCAAATGACGGGTGTCACTATAACATTAACCCTTCTCATGCTGTGGCGAGACCCGTGTCCAACTAACGATTAAACGTTTGATAACATGGCGATGAAATTATTTACCACCAATCACGGAAACCGTAGATGAAGTTTGTATGTTAAGCAAACCGGTATACTAAATACTAGCAATGCCCGCAGCTTCGCCCACGTGAAAAATAATATCTTCCCATTTTTGCAACATTTTTTATTGCTGCTCCACTCTTATTAGTCATAGCGTGATGTTATATAGCCTTCTTCGATAAATGGACTATTGAACACCATAATATTTTTTCAATTCGAACCAGTAGTTCCTGGGATTAGTGCGTTCAATCAAATGCTTCAGCTTTATACTATTTTAAGTATAGGTGACTTTGCAATGATGTCTTCATTGACCACGAGCGATAAGCGACGCGCGATGCTAGTGATGTGCCCGCTCGTGAGGTCCACATGGACACGTAACAAGCACAACGCTCGCCGCCCCACAAAAACGCCAGCAGCGCAAGAGCGGCATGTCGCCGTCATAGCTCGCCTTATGCGCCGAGCCCGCTTTTTGCGCCCTCTACCGGCAGCCGCAATCGACGAACGCCGGTTTAATAGACAATTAAAACGTCTCTCTTCTTGACGCGTTCGATTTTAAACGAAACAACGTGTCCTATTTCAATAAAGATTAGTTGCACATTGTAATTAAGCGTTTGAATCAAGGTAAGCGCACTGCTATAACGAAATATTCGGCCGGTTTGTTTTAGTTTAAAAACGACATTTTATAAATGTGCCATGTTTTGTGACTCAAGTATTTAAATGTGTTTTGTAAAGAAAGTATATAAGCATTAATATTGATGTTTCAGCCAATCCATAAAATATTGCTTTATTAAGTTTTTACAGATGCTAAAAAGCTGAATGTACACTCACCGATAATACGGGAACGCCTGCGGCACGTGCAGATCCATTGGCATGGATGCATGCGCATGGGCATGGCTGTACTCATGCTGCATCATGCCGTGCATGCCGTGACCCAGCATCGCGGCCCACGGCGACGACGCGAACCCCCCCGGATGTTCCATTTTCCACTCTTATTCACTCACGAATGTCATTGTAAACTCACTATAGTTTGAATACCACTGGATTATCATTTGTTTTTGCACTTGGTCATCTTATTTCATGCAGAGTAAATTGTAAATGTTTTATCATAATGAACTAGGAAAGTGCTGTTTCTATGTTGAAAAAGTAGCAAGGGTTTGTGAGTCGTCTAATCCAATAATTTCCCTGCGTTTGTAATTCGGGAAAGCTAAAACCTGCGACTTGTCAAACAGCTCATTGGACCTCACCGCCTATGCAATATAAAAAAACATAAACATATTTGCATTTTAAATTGACTAAACACAGCAGATTATAATATATCAGCATTATAAATAGTGAGGTATAAGAAATTGTACCACCGAGTAATTCTAGTACGAGCATGCAGAAAAATTCCGAGATTGCACGGGAGATGGTAAAAAGTGTTGCCCGGCATCGCACCAATGTCTACTCTTCGACGAAGAACATATAAATTAAATAAATGTTTTCAATACGTTTTATCTCTTTATTTAACTCTATTATACAGGAATCTTCGAATGGATGGTATTTTTTAAATAACTGTATACCGTTAACAAAATTACTGAGTGTGTACATAAAAAATAATGCGGGCCTAAGAAGAGAAAAGAATTAAAAATCGTCTGTAGCACAGAAGCAAACGTTTGTACGATTTGAAAATGCTTCTAGAACTATCGAAATTGAAATGTTACACAAATATTGACTTAAGTCAATCTTAATGCGATTGTGTACTTTGAAATATTCATCAAAACGTAAGAGTCAAGTTTATTTCTGGTTTCATATAATTAATCTAATATAAATTGTATTACATTTTGACTTTGCTAGTAAGCTGTAAGATATAGCGTACACACGTGTGGGTATTGTAAGACCGGTCTACACAACATTGTAGTGTTATTTTTTTGTACTATGGTACCAGCAATGCGCAAGTACACCGCTTATGTTAAGACCTAAAGCGTAAACCAGGAATTTCTAATAATTAAATATGACTAGATCCAATATTTTCGTTCATTTACTTAGATATGTATTTGTATACCTACATATATGTTAAATAAGAAATAACACCTATGACAAACTTGTACATATATACATATATACATATTTCTAACATTAGTAATCATAATATTGTGAAGAGTTATGTATATATTATAATGAAGAAAAGAATTTGAACTTGAACTAGGGACACGCCACATACCTAAGTATTTATTGAGTGACTCATCAAAAGTAATGATTTATCACATCGTTTACTATTCGCTACATTTATAAAAGCTTAACTTTATAATATAAATAAAAATTTAAGTGGTTTAGTCTTTTCACAAACTATAGTGATAACAGATAAAATCATATACCACATTATAAACTTCAATCATACTAATATTCGTCTCTACAGCTCTACTAAATTTTGGTAGAGCTATAACTTCCAACCATAAAACATAATCTTAAATCTTAATCAATGAAAAGATGTAGAAGATCGTTTGGTTATCTTCATAATTTTCATTTTTACAATAGACGCAAATATCTCCTGGTCTAGTAACTTAATGATTGATAACAAAGATTGTTGAACGATTCGATTCCCACCTAAAACAAATATTTGTGACATGACCACGAGTGTGTTTTCTATTTCTGGGGAAAATTAATGGCATAATATGGCATCAGTAGGTATATCAGCTGTCTGATTCTCACAGTCCAAGCACTACCTACCTAGCATAAGATCAGAAAGTCATGTATTAATGTAGCCTAATTTGTCTGCAAATAATTTTCAGCTGTATTAGGTATCTATTAAAACCCATCGTTAATTCTTAAACATTGTGAATAATTGCAATCATACAGCCATCAGGCAACAGGCGACACGCATATTATTTGGCAGGATAGGTATTCGATAATGAATTTTATTCCTTTCATTCATATTTAGAATTCACAAATATGGAAAGAGTGATTTTCATATCCTTTGACAAAAAAACTGTTGTTTCCCATTATTACTAATTTCCCTCATGAAATCTATGTTACGAGTATCTGGAAGAATGGAAATACCTATACTATCAATATGAGTGCACTTATTACAAATTTTTACTAATAAACTTTAAAAATTTCAGTAGTTGCTAGAGGCAGTTGGGTATATATACAACAACAAAAAATTAATATTCACCATAGCACTTCATTACCATACAAAGCGTTTTAATTTGTAATGAACGTTTACGTTCACGTTAGGTAAGTACTCAACGTGCTTAATTTATATTGGTACGTTTGGGTACATACGAGGCAAGTTCGGACATTTGATATATTGACTCAGCGGTTTGCGCAATGACCGATCGGAGCCGATTGTTTTCGTGTTGTATCGGCACCTATTAGTTAAGTTATTTGCTTTTACTAAAGTATTTATTGCGTTTTGTTTTGTTAACCTCAGGGATTACGGGTTTGGTGTTTGTGAAGCAATAACACCTATTTGAGTTGGCTCACCTGCGCGGGAGTTTCGGACTTTTGTTTCTCTATGGTTTGTTTAAAAAAGTCCATTGACATTTTATCTGTCTATACAATTATCCCTTTCATATAAAATGTCAATCGCAAGATTAATTAGTTAGTAAATTTTAAATTTGCTTATAACCTTTTTAATTAATGTTTGATATTTAACTGCTTAAAATATAATTAGGTATGCACTTAAAACTAAATTGCAGCATTACCAAGTACTACAGCCTCTAGAGGCAAATATTACGGTGAAAAATAAAGCAATCGCGAACTAGTAATATTCACTGAATTGGTGTATTTAGTTACAGCACTGTCTCACTCAATACATTTGCTAAAAAAATACACTGCCACTGATTTGTCAAAAAAATCACACAAAATATCATCCGTTATCAAAACACAGTTTCTTCTAAACTCGCGGCGGAACGGGGAGTCATTGGCCGGTTTCGGAAAAAATAAAAAAAGCCGCGCGAACGTCAACTGCCAAACTTTTTCCGCGCGCGCACCGATTCGTTCTGAAACGTGCGCGTGTGCATGCGACACTATTTACATGCATTTTGGTAAAAGACGTGAAACACGTGTGCCGAGTCTGTCGGTCCAGCGGTCATTGAGAGGATCTGCTATCAAAACTATACGGCAGCGGTGGATGTGTGCGTCGAACCGGCCCAAGCGTACGCCGGGCATACGAAACAAGCTTCGTACTATACGAAGGCACGATGGTGCGAGTCGAGGCGTGTTGTCGAATTTCTGAACGTCACGTACCGTGTAATTGGGTTACCTTTACGTGACGTCGGCGCGCGTCACGTCGTGCGACGCCATGTTATCGGGGTGTGCCCTAATTACGACTTTCGCTAAAATCTTCACGTGAAGTGTGAATCCGAGAAAAACGGGACAATGGACCTATACTTGGATTAACAGCAACATTATATAGTTTTGTCAATAATACAGTCATTTTAACGATTTATATAATAGACACAAAATGAAGTACTTCGATATTAAATTATAATTGTATACTTATTGATCAAGGTATTTCAAAATACAAAAACTGTTTTTATTTTATTATACCTATCTGCGCCCCAAAAATTATTTAAAATAAATTTATAATATTCATACTAGATAGCAATCATATTATCTAGGTAGCTATCTATGTTATGTAGCGTAAGTAGCTAAAGACACCATTAACTTAACTTGCGATAAAAAAATATCTTATTAAAAATCAGTCCGATCTCTACCAATTAGTGAAACATTCACTTCTAAATAAAAACATCGTACAATAACCGAGATTTGAGAGTAGCGTAATCACTTCCCACGCCCTGTCACACACCTACGACCTAACCTTGAATTCATACGCATTTTGACGTTTATAACTGTCAAAGCAATTTCTAAACGCGGGAACCAGCGGCCATTATAAGTTCACCTTCCGCCCCGCTCTCGGTCCAGCACAAAGCATTCTACAGAGACGAATACGCAAGTAACTTGAAATGTCTAATTATATTGGCCGTTTGCCATAATTGCTTAGTGAAATGACACCGTATGACTAATGTCTAACGGTGTTTTACGTGTTATTTAGACTGAGAGTTTAGTGTATGCAAAATAAGGTTTACATATTCCAACTTATGAGTTTATAAAATATTGAAACTTAACAGCTGGTCGGTGAACCATATATGTAAGTGCATTTATTTATGCAATTTCGTTTGCTCATTTTTAAGTTTAAAAAGATTATTTTTTACAAAGTACGGTAGATTAGTTTAAAAACGAAAGGAATTAAATAATTGAAAAGCCTATTATAATAGGCTTTTTAATATTATAATATCACCTAAGTTTTTTTTAAACATTTATTTAAAAAAAATCAGATTATTACAAAAAATGTCCAAAAATTCTTTGTAGGTGTAACCTGTCTATGCTCTACAAGTAATATACAAGAATAAGCAGGTTTTTGTTTAAAATACCTTTTTCATATACATAGGTATCTAGTAGAAATGTTTACTTCTTCGTTGAAAAAACTGAAAACACCACTAAATCAACACCGTACTTTCGTGGCTACGCATCAAGTTAAGAACTCAGAAATTGAGTTTGCGAATCTCTTTGGCTGCGGAGAAATACACCACTGTAAAGAGAAACCGAAAATACTTCATTATTCAAAAGGAGAGTTTGATGTAGCGGCGGCTTTACATTTTGATTACATAACAGTGTACCTACTGAATATGCCGAAGAAATAGTACCTAACAGTCAATCTTGTTTTGACAAGCTGAGATTTTATAAAAAAAAAGCTCTCAGAAGCAATACAGAAATGTATAAATAAAAAATGTCCTTATTCTGAATAGAGGTCTTCACAAAGCTAATTACGTTACAATGTTGAATTAAATTCGAAATGTCGTAGTCGAATCCGTCCGCTGGTAATCTCGCCTACAATCTATTCTTGCTTCATTACCATTCGCACGAACGACAGAAACGGGTATATTTTCGAACGTCGTTTTAAAATTTGAAAGAAGCCTTGCGATTGGTCGACTCGCACGTTCGAAAGGCGTGGGGCGAGTGGCGTTGGCGAGTGGGCGTGGTCGCGTGATAAGGTGTAAATTCCGGATCAGTGATGGCAATAAATTAGCTGTAGCGTTACAGAATATGCCTCCTTAAGAACGTAGCGCTACGGAGCTACGACGTAGACGATGTTTCTAGCTGCTAATTAAAATTGTTAATCGACTCTATCTGAGAGTTTCTAATTCGTTTTTTTTATTAAAATACTATACACGATACCGTTATGAAAATCTCTGAAAGTTGTAAATGCTGCAATTGTGAAATAAAAAACTTTTTTCAATTAACACAATTCGATACAATATTATAAATTAAAGGAAGGTACATTTTGCAGCACACAAAAGTATTTTTTATTCAATATCATAATAGGTTTAAAGCAATATAATGTTAACCTAACCTGACCTATACAATGTTAATGCTTAACAGTTATAAACCTTGAATTCTGTAAGTCGAAAGATCGTCTAGTTATTTATGTACGAAACTGAATTTTCATTAATTACAATGCTTTTTACTAGTTGGTTCCAACTGTTAGCAAACATTCGTTATTTCTTTTTATATATTTTTTTATAATGAAGCTAGCAGTAAACTTGGCAATACTTTGTTTGGTAAACTTACCTTATTTATAGATTTTAAATAAAATACTTGCTTTACCCAAAATCCTCATTTCCTAAAACATATGCAGGAATCGAAGCCACTACCATCAGTCGGTAACTTCCGCTTAATATTTCACAGGAGGTGCGGCTGACCTTCTATATCATGGGAAGCAAATTTACTTTTGCAACGGATCACACTAAAACAGCACTTATACCCTTGTAATAAGGCTTAGATCAAGCGCAATAATAACGTGGAAGGAGTCGATTATGTATTCGGTAAGCGTAAAGAGCGATCGATAAGGCTTAGTGAGGAAATGAGATCCACTGAAATTCGCATAGCCTTCCAGGAAAAATGATTTTTCAGGGTTTAGTTGAAAAATTTGCTTTCGACAGAAATTAGCTGAGAGCTTTTGCAGTAAAATAGCAATGCAGACAACCTAGCAAAAAGTGCCGTTCATTAATAAAACCCTTAATTGCTATTTTCGTCATCAGGAACTGTTACCCACATTTTTTTTTATTTGAAGAGAGTAAGTAGCAAACGAGCAGGCAGCAGTCACGAGTAGCCGTTGCCGCCTATGGACAGGACTGATCCTATCAGAAGTTGGTCACAGATGCGTCGCCACTCTTGAGGACTAAGACGGTCGCGTCTTGTATACAAGTTATAAGATTTAATCCCTAATTGAATACTTTTTTCAATCATTTATTGTTCCATTATTAACCTCGAGTCTCCTCTCATAGTGAGAAGGTTTTAATGTTATAAAAAATAACCACGTTATCACAAATTCACAAAAATTAAATAATATACAACAAAGTATTTCAACCGTTATTCGTAACCGCTCCTACTTGTCCCCATTTTTTAATATCGAAAAACTAACAAAAAAGTGAACGAAAACATCAAAAAAAGTACAAAATTGATATGGAGATGCCGGGGATCGAACCCGGGGCCTTTCACATGCAAAGCGAACGCTCTACCACTGAGCTACATCCCCTGATATTCAATAAAGAAAAATATGAGAATGGGTCGTTGTGTGAAGATAATAAACAATAAACTTCATTACTAATTGAAATCATATCAGCTGTGTAAATATAGTTCAATTGTATATGATTAATGTGAATTTACACCAATTTATTCAAATGTTGACTCTGTTCTAAGCAACGTTGAATCCTTTTAATGCTCAAATTGTTCACCAATTCATTAACATTGGGTACCTCTTCATTACCTTCCAGTATACGTACTAACATTATATGTGGTATACCTTTCGTATGAGTAAATAATGAACCCGCATTTGGCTACCTTGCCATATTTGACCTTAATCCCTCTCAATTTGACAGGACAGATGTGTATAAAGGAACAATGACAGGTAAGGCAATAGTGCGTCGCTGATGTAAATTGCCTTTTCACAGAGTAAGTTAATCTAATTTGTAAGTTACATTTTATTTTCTTTTTCTTTTAAACCAACAACAGCTTGAGTACTGCACAATAAATGGACAATAATTTCTACTAAGTTACAAACACTTTCGTTGCAACCGAAAAAAATTGCGGTCAGCAATTTATTCACAGGTAGATATGAGCAATTTTAACTGGCCTGGTGGTACTATGAACTGAAAGGTGCAGATCCCATTAGTACTGACGATAAATACCTATTACGTGATGAGATTGAGTATTTATTCTAGAAATAGAAATACAAATACTTTTTATTTGCATAAATGTACATCAATTGTAAATGTACAACAAAAAAATGAACATTTTTTGTTTCATTCTCATATTTGCCATAGCTTGGCGTACAAATTGAAATTTAAATTACGTCTTAATAGCATAAACTTAAATATTATCAATTTATTGAATATTATTTTACCAATCATTTTACTTATAAACTTATATCCTCATTGAAATATTCATTAATATCGTATAGATTTAGCTTCAACAATTTTGTTTTTAATTTTAGTTTAAATTTTGTTATAGGCAATTGTTTTAAATCCGTAGGTAATTGTTCTAAATTTTGCCCATTCCGTAACCATTCCGTTGGAGCAGTGAGATACGTGGCGGTTTATCTAGATCTAGCCTATCTGTATCTGTATGTAAAATGATTTATTGATATCAACACGTGCCGCTTGCTATCAGCCATCTTGTTCGTTTCAATAGCTTTTCGGTGTATGATTCGATATTATATTAAATACAGAGTGTAGTTTGTTATCACAAGGAAAAATCACCTTACCGCGCTCAGTGTGGCACAAAAAGAGCACCGGCTAGCGCTGGAGATTACGGCTTTTATGAAATTTCCTGAACGAAGCACGCGTTTAGCACTCTCGTCACGTGCCGCTATCGATCCCACCACCACCAGAGCCGGCTACTCTTGCGTGGAAAATCGACGAATTTATCTCGCGTGCAGCCAACGTATAACCTAATATCATTCGGCAAACTACAATAAATACAAAAGGCAAATTAATTTCCTAGCTGAAATGTACTTCTATTTTTAAAATTTTACGCAAAAGGAAGATAATGTTTATCGATATAATTTTTAGAGACTTCGGTTAAAGAAGAGAAATTGAAAATAATTGGAGATGCCGGGGATCGAACCCGGGGCCTTTCACATGCAAAGCGAACGCTCTACCACTGAGCTACATCCCCTATTAAAAAAATTGTCAAACTGCTGATGCTTAAAATAACATTGTAACAATTACAGTTAACTATCACTTGTGTAAATATTGGAAGAATATAGTCCAAGATTGGTTTGCGTATTTAAAGTTGAATAGAATAATTTTAACAAAAAAATGCTATATAACTAAGAAAGTGTTGATATTTTATACAATTTAGTATAAAGTATACTTGTATACTGACATATTAACTAAACGTGCATATATGTATGTACATATCTATACTGTGACGAACGCTTTATTGCAACGAATGCAGCGTAAGTCTAATAGGACTCCAATAAGATTCAACCTGATTCTAGGAATTACACTAACATTACATCATAAAATGTTATACGTTAACCCAGTTATGGGTTAAATTATAAAACAAAGGGGTCATTGACTCGATTTCGTGAATGAAGCTGGACTCGAACAAAGCGAAAAATTGCCAACAAAAAAATCAATGTAATGAAATGACAAAATAAGGGACAGAAAACAAAACGCATATATGTTATATCAGTGGCCGATTTGACGCGATCGCGGGAAACACTGAGCCATCCAAAAACAAGGTTTTCCTTATACAAAACTTAATTTACTTAAATAAACGATAAATCTCGCACCCTGGGTAATGACAGAATTCGTCGGTGAAAAAAGTGGATGTATGAAGCGGACGGACGGACAGACGGGAGGACACAAGAAATCATTATTGCCACGGAATCCATACAAATAATTGGCCCGTAAACATGTCAGGGCGGCGTCTCTACCATGTATATTACCGTAGGGCTGGCAGCGCGAAGATTGTTTTGGATCTCACTAAAAAATTTATTATTCATAAATTTTTTATCACATTATAAAAAAGTTGTTTCAATATTCCAAATCACATATTAAGTACACATGTTATAATAAACCAAGCAGTAAATAAGAAAACTCATACTAAAAACCCAATGAATAGGCAGAGCGATATAAATGACTAATCTACAACAGAGGGCAGCACTTGTCATATATGGCATTCGTATCCTACCGTTCGATAAGCTTGAAACTTCTTACAATTGAAGCACGGTTAAATGTGAATGACTTAACCTCTTAGTCTGACTGAAAGGTTTTTTTATTGTATAATAGGCTTGCGTTGGACTGCGAGCTAACCTGATGGTAAGCGAGCTGCAGTCCAAGGTGAAGCAAACGTTGAAGGTCACGGTCAGCTGACAATGTTTTAACCGTTGTCTAAGCGATGAACCAGAGAGGCGGCCCTGAAGCGAGTCCCCGAATCCGTCAATGTCGTATCGACAGAAGCCGCGGTTTTTTCGTCGCGCGGCATGATCGACGGAGGGCCGGCGCGCGCCTTCTGCCGCCAGCTTTAAACGCGTCATTTTCTAATCACTCTCGCTCATATCCAATAACACAATAATTTATGTACAACCAACAACAAGTTGAACAAAACTTCAACGTAAAATCTCATGCAAATTAGAGTTTATATTGAAATGTAGCAAATATTTACATTTAATCATAATAGTAGGGACTAACGACTAGTCATAATAGTCATAAGTACCTACTAAAGTCCTTAAAAAATACTGTTGCAGCGCAAGAACTTGGGAGTCTTCAATGGAGCTCCATAAAAGTTATCATTGAAACGATAAACGTGAATGAAAGACAAAGTAAAACAGCCTACTAAATGGACTGACATTGTAAGAGAAGTGTGCCAAACGAAATGCGCCATTGCGTGTCTGTCTGTCTCAAGATACAAACTAGAAACGTTATATGTAGAACTTGTTCCTTGGTGGTCATAACCCTCAGACAGCGGCAACGATTAGAAAGAAGAATCATTGGTTGTAATTATTAGTTTCATAAGCATTGCTTTATGGTATTTACGTACAAATGTACGCTCAAAATCAGAAATATATGTAATAACACGGTCTGAATGAACTTAACGTGTTAAATTGTATTTAAAATGACAGAATTAATTTATTTTGCATTTTGTGACGTCGCACGCATGTTGGTACCGTCATCACATCAGGCTTTATTGTTCTAGCTGGACACAGGACTTTCAAAGTGCCTCAACACTTATTCGTCTGCTGATGTTATCCATATGTTATCGCCTGCGTTCTGAACCGTCTGTAGGTCATCAAAGATAAAGACAAAGACATTTGTTTGTATAAATATGTACACTTGAAGATGTTACAGAATTGTTTAGATCACTCCATATTTTGCCTTTTACGGCGTACAAATCTAAATCATGAATTTATAATTTTACATTACTTACCATTAATTATGTATTATTTAATAATATAACAATTAATTATCTATTATTGCTTTATTATTTATTACTTAATTTTTAAACTTAAATTAACTTATACTTAAAATCGACACACCGTTTCTTTAATCGAACGAAGCTTATTGACAATAGCTAGGAAATTAAAATAAATTTATAAAACACGTATTCTAGACTTAAATCGGAACGAAACTTCTTCGTTATCTCAACTTGCTTCGTGTACGAACCATTTTTTCCACTAAAATCCGACCGGATGCGCCTTCCACATTCACCGATGAGCGATCAATACGATCGTTAGTTCGGCATTCCGCCGACAGGTGGCGTCATTGTCCGCCCGTAATTATAATGTAATTAATGTACGGTTTAATTAAACCCATCAGATAAGTACCTACGGCTTATTGATGCACCAATTATTGTAATTAACGACGCTGTCCCGATGTATTGATACCCTGAAATTATAATGACTTTGTAAAGTAATGCATACATAGCAGTCGTGTTACCGCCATTATTCTAAGGTGCCCTATAAATTTCGTACGCATGACACATGTAAAGCAGTCTGCTTATAAAATAGTAATTTAGCAATTTCTGAACTAAAACGAAAACCAAACGATTGTTTCAGATATTTTGTTATATTAACCTTGTAAAAGGTAATGCGTCAAAATTTGCACATTGCATATATTACAGCAAATGAATGAGCAATTCTATTAGGTATTAGTAATTATTGTATATTAGTAATTCAATTTATCAAACGCTTCCAATAATTACAATATTACTACTGTTAATATTACACTGTCATTAATTACTTCACACATCGATTACATTGTCATTAATTACGTTATACATTAATTACATTATTCATATCACGTTAGGTACACGGGTCCATTTATCGTATTAGGTTAATTATTCATATATAGATCGTTTTTATGGGAGAATCGTTCGTTTTTGTGACACACCGTGACATTCTCCCTGAGACGTTCCCCGGAGCGCTATGACATGGGCTTTTGAAAAAGGTCAAAGAGAATTCGTGGTATCGAAGCTTCTAATAGCTGTGTTAATGTCATAACTACATCTGTTATATATACATATGTCTTATTTTATTACTAAAGATACGGTATATAAAAATATTCATTAAAAACCTCGTTTTTAATCGTACATTAAACTGATTCATTTTAATGGAAATGTTATTATATCTTATTGTACGACAATAAAATAAGCTTATACTCTGTTCCGAAGAGAACAACATTATATGAAAAATTTACAATACTAAATTATTTCCGAAAATTGAATTCCGTAATTTAATATTTATTGTCTTTCCAGTCAACGTGTTCTTTATTTAAAATACCTACGCAATTAAAAAAAAACATATCATTACAAAAGTTTCCGTCCAAAATGTTAATAACGAAATAACCTTTGAAAGTTAATGTCAGTTTCGCCATAAATAATTTTAAATTCGAATGCAATAAAATAATATGTAACACCCAGTAGAAAAATACGTCAGTAGTCTGTGATTATCACCTGTTATTTTTATAATTATGGCACGATTAAAATAGTTTCTACATGGCCACAGCAAAAATAAAATATATTTTTCATAACTAGCAACACACACCGCACACACGTATTGTACGAGTATGTACAGGCACACATCAATGTACACAGATCCGCGGGATCGACACTTCGCCTGGCAGGAGACTTACGTGCGTCTACTTTAAGCAGGTTTTTACATTGTTCCTGATACCATACTGTACACATTGCTGAATTAACCAGGCAATCAAGACATTCTTAAATTAGACAAGTTATAAAATGCATCATAACATTTTTTATAGTTTTTTTACTACAGTAAAGAACCACACAAAGATAAATTTATTTAGATGAAAAATTACAATCAATATTCACGAAATAAAACCAAAATAGAATTGTATGAGTTTAGATCCAGTATGTTACAGTAATATTATAATTGTTTACACTTAATCGATCTTATTTAAAGATATTTTACATGAATATTAAGGAAAACAAACACTTGAATTAATAAACAACAATTAACTAAATATTAGATTTTACAGTAGATAGAAACCTGTATCCGTATTATACATAATTAATATTCGTTCTAAAGCGTCTTTCACAAAATCCAGTTCTTTGTTTGTAACATCTGACTGTATTATACCTAAATCCAGCAAATAAAGCATTTCGTATTTGTATTTGAACAGGCGTTGTATTTGAATTTCGTATTCAAAATCGTCATAAGTTAACGGTTGTTAGTCATCGCACCAACAGAAACCTGACAAATCTAGATCAGCTCGACTCATACGCATATGGCTATCTCATCTCGCGATAAGGCCGCATTAAATCAAACGCCGCCGCTTTTTCTGACTCTATTCTTATTCATTAATGCTTTAAATAAGTTGGAAAAAGGCTCGGCGAGTGGGGGGCTGACATAAACCGTTCCGCCGCAAAAACCGGAATTCCGATACTTAACATAAGCGCGTAAAAACGGGAATGATACCAGATTTTCTGTACCGATACACGTATAATGTACGCACTTACATCAAGCCGTTTAATAGTGAAGACGTAAACGTTATTCCAATATAAAACCCTTACTAATTATAGTGTAACTTTTATTCACTGTTACCTACATTAAATAACATGCAGCCGGCTGAAAAATTTATTTTATTCAATTAATCGGGTATCGGCTGAGCATTGAACCTGGTACATTTCCTCTAGCATAACCTTTAAGCCAAATGTGTCGCAAATTTAATGTTATACAATACAAATTTAATTAACAAGTAAGCGAATTGCAAATTAAAGGCACTGATAACAATATAAAATCTATTTTTGGAACGTCAGGTGTACAATCCAACATATGTACCTACCTACATCGATGGTTAGTTAGTTTTTAGTTTAAAAGTGTTACATTGGGTTTGTATTACTGGTTAAATAGATAGACTTAAGATAATTGTTGTTTCAATTCAGTTAAGCACGCAACGAATCCGGTCCATTAGTTCATTCATTCGTTCATTTATTCATTCATTGTTCTAATCAACTAAAGTCACTTTAACGTTACTTGAATTAATCGTTTCAAACAATAATTAAATGAGCCCGCTATTTATTTGTCACAAAGCAATTTGGTCCCTACGCGGTCATCGCGTTCTGCGCCGGACCTTGGGATACATAATCTTATTTAACAACAACAACAACGACAACAAAACAATACAATCGCCGATAAAACCGAGCGAACGGCTTTCGTCAAAGCGGCCGGGGCAAGTGCAAAAAGTGCCATAATTATTTCACTCAAAGGGTAATTTCGTGTCATTGTTCTTAAGAAATACCAATTATATACAATTACATGTATATGACATTGTATCGCGGCGTGGGGAGATTCCGCTGGATCGATAGTGGATCGAGTCGGATCGCTCGGATGCCGAGAGCGGAACCCGAGTCCCTTTGTTCCCGCAAAAAGCGGACCAACGCAAAACACTGCGCTATCGCCGAAGAATTATGTTATACGGAATCCCTATGACGAATAGGTGTGAAAACATCGCCGGAATCCGACCGCTGGCCGCCAAATGGAATACCGAAAATGGAACTGGACTTAGGAGCTTTTTGTCAACCGCAAAGGCGAGAGCGTGCGTCAAAATCGCATGTCGTTAGCGAAATTTGAAAGTAAATGTACCCACGCGCAAAGAAATGAAGCCGTTTATGCTAATATATCAGTGGGCATCTTACCTTTATTGAAACATAGAAACCAGTTTTCGATTCGCGCGTACGTAGAAGGTATCGGTCTTAATTTTTTCCGTAACGCAACCTCGATCGTCATTTCTTTATCTGTGCGTACGATATCAGAATAATCACAGGTAAAGAGTTATACCATTACAAATCTCACTGATTACACTCTATACCGATAAGTACAGCTTGATATGGTAACACACAATACTAAAGTCAACCTGTTACAGAAATATGTATTCATCTATTAACATTTCACTAAAAATATCGAGAATTATATTTTTGATACATTTGACCCTAAGTTAGCTCGTTCTACATAAGCTGAGCTCACAGTCATTTTTGCGTATTATAAAAGTGACTACAACAAAATAAAAAGAATGAAATTCGTTTTAAAATTTGCAAAAACATACGCAATCTATGTATGTATGACCACTTGAATACGTACGGTATGTATATAGAATTTACCAAAGGTGACTTAGGGCCATATGTATGTATGTATGTGTGTATAAAGACACAATGATCGGGTGAACAGCAAAAACCAGGGTTTGTCCTCGGATTTATTATAATTGCTGCGACGAGCTACTGATGATGCTTAGCGCAAGTAAACTAATTACGGCCGTGCTGCACGCATTATTGGCTCTTTGTGACGAGCGCGAAGAAAAAATACGTACAATAGGACTCGCTTAACATACTCCGGTAATAACCACGAGAGGGATTGGAGACAGATTTAAAACCAGACGGAAAATTATTCGTCACTAAAGCAATACGATAAAAAGAAATAATAAATCTTTGCGTTTTATGTATTTCAAATATTCAATACAATTTCATATAGACAGATAGGGTTTATTTCTACACATGGTTATTATGCAATAAATTAATTTGAGAAAATCTTTCAATTGAATGCTCTCGGCATCCCAAACACTGTTCAACTTTATTTTATTCTTACAAGGGCGAAGTTAATGTCAAAAAGCAATTATTTGCTGATATGGTTTTTATATCAGACATACCTCACCAGCACTTGGTCGAAGTGAAAGATCTCTATCCGCGCATCGGTCGTAAGAGCACGCCATGACAATGGAATAACCGATGACAAACACAATTGCCAATAAACCAATAATTACACGCTTAATGTATCCGGTTGTTAACACGTAGATAAATCATGACATTTTTAACGCAGCTTTCGGCGAACGAACTGAAATGTCCATTTGATTTCTCAAAAGTCACTACAGTGATTTTGATGGTTGAAATTATCTTGTGCTCTTAATATTTTATGCGGGGAACAGTCCAACTCTTTTTACAGGGTGGATGGTTGGAGACAGTATATCTTCGGTTGTCCTCAACGCGTATTAATAAACACTGTATTGTCTTTACACTTATTTTGTCTAATAAGAACTAGTAATAAGATTAAATTTTTTTTTTTTTTTAATTTGGATTAACGTTGGTTAAATGTTAACTTATAATTCATGACATCGTAAATGAAAGTGAACTGAAAAACCTTAAATTTGTAAAATGTCTGCTTTGTAAATAGTTAGCTTTAATTTATTTTTTATTTCCAAAACTTACAACTAACATTACAGGTGTCATCCCAATGCGTTAGTATAATTATAATAGTACAACATTATGCATAATACAATACAATAAATTATCTATCAATTATTTCTTTTATCAAGTTACTATTACATTTTATTACAATTTCATTCGAATTCATTAATTTAATTAATTCTTCCATCATGTAAATACACGAACTAAAACACTAATATAGTTATGTACATATAAAAAGCGCAGTTTTGTAAAGATTCGCATACAAACAGTCCGTTCCCTCGCTCCATATATCATGATAACTGGTCGGATTACAATATGCGGTGATACGGAAGGTGACAAAAAACCGCGTCGGAACGTATTTATCATTTTCTCACTTACGCGTCGCGTTACAGCGTCGCGGCGAGTTATTTACGATACGACTGAGTAAGGACGGTAACACGCCGCGCAAAAACGGACCCGCACTACAGTAACCTATCGGAATTTCTTTACACGTTATAGTAACAATCGGTGCATTGCTTGCTATTCGAACACTGATTTTCGTAACTTGATACTTCCTTAACTGGATACTCGTTACTTTTCTCATTTTAAAACAAAACTGGGTTTTCTGATTTGACTATTAAAATTTAGACGAGGGCAGGGCCTGATTAACCCTTAGGCTAATTAGGCTGCAGCCTAGGGCGCGAGTATCGGGGGGGGGGGGGGGGGGAGAAAATCATCC
>DWGJ01001104.1:0-22200 GCA_018246895.1 Aspitha aspitha aspitha
ATGCATTTGACACACTCATTTGACACACACATACAACGTTCATTGTTTACATTCTGGTTGTCAATGTCAAACAATAAATCCAAAGAAATGTCAAAGAATTATTTTTTATTATGGTCGAATTTCGACCAGCAGGCGACCACTAGTTATAATTGTTCCTCTATCCGTATCCAATCCGTATCCGAAATTTCATATCCATAACATCCCTACTTATAACGTGCTAAGTTACACTATAAGTACCTACGTACTTAGTTACGAAATTACAATATTACTTTAATAAAAATTTAGTTCCTACCTACCTACTGATATGTGCCGCGGTACTTTTAACAACTCTTTTGGGGTTCTAGTTGAATTCTAGGAATCTATTTCCACATCCGTTGGGAATAGAACGATCTTTATAGCCAATTCTATTTCACACGTCTTTGGACATGAGTGCTAAATAGGTGTTTAGGTGATTCTGCGTCTGAGAGATGTGATCGATTTTAGATAAGGTTTTACGCCATACATTTATGTTAGAGTGGTTAAGCGAATAAGAATCTTGTTATTTATTTGTAACGTCGAAAAAATTGTTTTAATTTAAAAAAAACTTACAGGAACAACAGAACTGTACTTTGTCACTTTACATTTCATAATTTACGGGACATTAGCAATATTGAGAACCAATTTAATATCAATTTCATTATCTGTGTACTTAATTAGTTATTGTTTATTTATTTTCATTTCGTTCATATTTTAACAATACTTATTATTAACAAAAGTCAGATCTGTTTCACAATATGTATGAATGTATGATTTTTTTGTAGTTACATGTACTCGTAATATGGTTATTCAACGTTTACATATAAATCAAAGACATTAAAAACAAAAAGTGCTTCCATGTGAAATATTTAATGACTATAAACATAATCCGTTATGAATTTCAAATAAGCGTTCTTGATAATGTTGCATTTTTTCTTTTTTTCCTTTATAAGTTAATCGTACACCTTTATCGCGTATGCCCAACGATGAAACCCGCACCTAATTAGTCTCTTGAGCGTTTCTTACAAGCGTAAAGAACGAGTAAGCGGTTTTCATAATCTACGGAAATAAAGTTTTGAATAATTACACTGGCGTTTCATCGGATGCTCGGAAATGGGGTTGTTAGGCGTTTCATTTTTAAATGAACACGGTTTTGGGTTTTCAAAGATAAATCTGTTGTAAAGTATTCTCCGTACTTCATTTGTAAACACAAAAACATTAATAGAAGGCTACGGCAATACCTACTATGATGATATTTAGAAACTCAATATTAATAGCTAATGATATGTGACTAATAATAATTTTAGCCTTGTATTAATACATATTAGCATTGTTAGTGTTACATGGGGTATAAAAGTAACCTATTAAATTCAACACGTATACTTTATTTTATGTTAGACTAGGCATAACACAAACAGTGACTATATGTAGATTGTTATTATAAATTCAAATGTTTGAGTTACTTGGCCATTACACGTTTTATTCAGGCATAAAAAATTTATCAACATAATTTTTTCATAAGTTGACAGTATACTTACGGCTATAAAATTTTCTAGATTAAGAGTGAACAATTTCCCTGCAGATATGACTATCGGTGTGTTAGCGCGCTCCATGAAAAGCCTGATACTGCTTTTAAAAGGCTTGCTTCTTGGCGTCCACTCACTGCTATACACTGCGAACACTAGGTTTTGGCTCTGTAAGCAATTACACTTTTGCAAACAAATTTCTAGGATTAATCTCACTCTTTCTCTCTTTCTCTCACTCTTTCTCTCTCTCTCTCCCTCTCTCTCTCTCTTCTCAGCTATGTATACCACATGGTGGTGGAGTCAGGGTCGGACACTTGACACGTCCTCATGTCTTTTGATACTGCATCTTTTCACCTTGTTTTGTTTTCGAGGATTAATATTATTATTATTACCTAACGCAATAGGCAAAAAACACTTAGTGCCAAATATCTCTATTCTTCTTCTGCATTAATAACACTCTTGTGATTTCTCCATCAGCCAAAATTCGACACATTCGGTAAAAAAAGTTCAAATCTCTCACGGCATTTGTAAAATTAGTATAGATTCATATTATACTCACACGCTTTTCTCACAAGCTTAATATATCTCAAATAGATAAGTGTATAGAAATATGTATACCTATCTCTTTTTTACACCGATATATACATATATTCAATCTCTATTTTCTCTTTCGCTCATCTTTAGTACCTATGTGGGAACATCTGGAATTCAGTTCGATATATGGTGAGTATAACAATGAGGACTATGGCTTAGAAGCTGAATGATTTTTGCATCGTTGTATTGAAACGATTTGATAATGTGGATGTCGGTCAATCATTCGGACAACCGCTGAAGCCAGATTTCCATAAGCGGTTCTAAGAACACGCTGTAACATTTATAATAGGTCCTAGTAACTCAAGTGAAGCATTTAAGGTCTTTAGCTGTTATAAAGGTTACGTACCTACGTAGTTATTGAACTTAAAAAGATGCCTTTGACAATGACCATGTTGAAAACAGTATACACAATAGTATTGAGGATGAGAAAGACGACCTGAAAGATGGTGATGGTAATGATAATGATGGTAATGGTGGTGATGGCGATAATGATTATTACGATACCGATGACGGTTGTCACGATGCTAAATTATGACGTTATAACTCACCTCGTAAGTGAGCTGTGTGCCAAGCCAAGTTGGTATGTATATTTCCACTGTCATACACATCAAGTAACACATCATATAAAAAACTTCAGTATTTGGCTAAAAACACAATTTAATGAAATACGTTTTATGAAACAAAAACACATGGTTTTGGTTATTGATTTCACAGTTTCAATGGTAAAAATCGCTTGATTTCTGTAATTTAAATCTAGCTAAATTAATTAGATGCTAATACTGTAAGTTATATGAAATACAAGAGGGTAAAGAAGTTTGTCAAAATCGTAGCAGGTGGAAATTCTTTGTCTACGCAGCACTACGGAAGATAGCATTGACTCAATACATAGATAGATCTTAGCAGAAAAGAGCATGCGAGGTTAAAAAATATTTGCAAATACGCTTTGTTGCGTTGAACAATATGATTATTTTTCTTTAACGGTTGTGAACATACATATTACCATGACATACCAAAAGTACCGCACAAGATATAACGCAAATTATAGCGGAGGCCATTGCAAACTGTATCAACAGAGACAAACTTAAAATGTCTTGTACACCGTCACAGTATCTAAAATCAAAATATATTATGTAGTATGAAATTTTTTCATGACAAATTGTTAGTAAATCCACTTTATTACCTACTACGAAAATATAGTTGACATTAACAATTAGTTATCCTTACGTAAAAGGATATTTACGTCAATAAATTTGTTCATTAAATAACGAGACGATATTGTGCACAATATTTTATTACAAATATTTGTCAATAATAAATACTTACTTTAGAATTGACTCGTAATGTCGCAAACAATAATTTAGTTCTTGCATTTGTAATTTCTCGTTCATAACTCCACCATTTTGTTGTTTCCATCGCAGACTCCTCAGTTCATGAGCGACCACTTTCAGCTGTGTTATTGCATAAAATAATAAACCAGAAAACAAAGAATCTATATTGACATTGTACATCATATGGCTGTAAATTCCAATATCTTGAAATAAATATATATATCCAAAGTAGCGTTCTTTTGTTTTGTTGCTAAGGAAATAGTATTTCGATATAGGCAGTTGCAATTCATAATTCACGGTCACAATATTCATTAAAACAGGTGCAATATTGCCCGCAAAAAATGCAACGTTACACATCACCGCATATAATGTCCAGCAGATTTTGTACTTTTTGACGTCATTTGCAATAACTTCTCGCCCAAATGCATCGTTCCCGTTAAATTCGTCACAATCCAGTATTTGAAATACATCGAAGATTTCTTTGCGCCAGAAAATGATCGTAACTACTTTCATAATGACCGTCATTTCATTGAAATAGTAAATGAGCTCTTCAACAATTAACTCAACTCTTAATGGAATGTAAAAAAAATTTGCAGTTAGGATAGCATTGTAAGTAATCAAGAAGATCGATAAGAATATGAAAGAATAATATTTGTAGTACATAGAAATTGAATTGGAACCCCAAGTCCCGAAAATTTTAAGAATAGACAAATTCGTTTTGAAACTATCTGATTGTGACGGTCTTTCCATCACTACAGTGTACCTATTAGAAAACGACACGAGACCATATGGATATGAAAGCCTTGGGTTTTAGCTAAATATATTTTTCAGAATTGTTTCAATAATCCATACAGTGAATATACTTTCACACATTGTCTTCACGTAATAACATGGTTTTTTATATCCCTAATATAAGATCCATTTCACATCGAATTGAAATGGTGAAAAAATTAAAAATGTAGAATATCTTATTAACTTGTTAGTATAAAAAAGTCTGTACTCAATGCTCAAAATCACTAGAGAAAAACTTAAATTTTTTACAGTAACTTTCTATACCTATGCCAATCGCGCTTTCTATACCAGTTTATTTAATATTCTATTATTTATTATTATTTATCTCTGAATTGGGAACCCATAGTTTGTTCTCTAGTGGTAGCAAGCAGCATTTATAACATTTCGTTTATGAGAGTTGTTAAGGTGACCTTACCTAAACCAATTATAAAATTTGTTCGTATGAAGTTACTTTATAACACTGTATTACGAGTTTTTAATGTGGAATTTCTTTCTGCCAATTCTATATTATAGGGTCGATTATTGCATAAGTAAGTATCTATTGCAGGCTTAATAAGTAGTTAAGCAATAGCTAAAGCGATACGAGTTGTAATAGAATAAGTAAAAAGTAAAAAATATTTTATTTTAAATAAATGTCAAAAAAGACCGGCATTGTAAGTGTATTTACAACGCAAATAATGTAATTTATTTGTAGATGTGTGATTTACTCCAATTTAAGAACAGGATAGTTTTTACCTCGATTACACAAATAGATTTTTTAATGCCAATTAAATGATTTTTATAGGACAAAGCGTCGTCGGATAAACAATATGACAGGGAATTTTTAAATATACAAGATTGAGTTAAAGTATTATAACTGAACTATAGCAACGCGTGGTCTGCTGGTTGACTATAAGTTATTCGTTATACCTACATATATACGGTAAGTATGAAACACCTTAAAATTTTATACATATATAAAAATAAAATAAACTATAGAGGTTCAAAAATAAAAGATGGATATAGCCCTCTCCTATGCGACAGAATGCGATGCGACAGACAGATGCGACAGAAGCTGGCGCTCGGCTTCCTGGTTAAAAAGTAATTTTTATACTGAACCCACAAATGGACTTGAGTATCGTGGACTATTAATTGAGCCCAATTTCTATTTATATCCAACCTGGAATCCAAATCCGCCAATCTTTATAACGCTACTCTGTAGAATTAAATTGGAAAAGCTCTGTTGTCAATGTCTCTAATTCGAAATCCTTTTCCTTCAGAAATAGGTGCGACAATAGCCGTAGAGTAGGTATTTTTAGAATTGACAATTGTATTTTTACAGACATAGCGCTGAAAACCTCTCGTTTGTCCTATTACTGCTATACGATAACTTGTGTGCTGTATTTGAGGGGCTAGTCCTCGGAATTCAGTTGCTTTTGTACGCTGAAAAAACTAACTCATGACCCGAAAATCATTTTTCATATTTTAATTTTTAACACTCAATTCATATCATTAACAAAGTCTTGCTAGTTTTTACCTGTTTATAAACTAACTGATAATATTGTGAAGGTAACAAAATAATTGTGTTTTTACGAGTATGTTGTTAGGCCCTGTACAAAAGGTTGTAAATATTTTGACGCCCATGATTTTATCGTTCATCGAATGGTGCACAAACTTTCGCATACGCGTTTTAACCAGACTGATGATACAAAGCGTTCATATTAATCATGCTTTGAGCGTTCTCCAAACAATAACAGCTTTGGCAGCATCCCCTAAAACTTAGCCTGGAATCCGGATCATAATAGTACGAGCAACTTGCCTCTTGCTTAAACTCCTAGTTTCTAACCAATAATAATTATGATATTAATTTGTGTTGTTTGTTTGTGTGTGTAATTTGTGTAATGGTATGTTTTTACGTGTGTTGCTTGCGTCACTACAAAAGTTAATTATAACGAACTCTTGAAATACCGAAACCAGTTGGGTGATAATTACCGCAGTTAACGCGAACAGGGCCAGGAACTCGAAATTAATATTTCAATCAAAGTATAACATTAGTGGATTCTTCGTTACAACACTAACCAGCGATATTTGAGCTTTCCTTCTTAAAGTGTCTGTGAACTGCTGCACTTAAATAAATAGGTCGCAATAATATGGAAGATCTTTATTCCGTATTATATTCTACTGGATTCCCGAGGGGAGTAGATTAAAACAATGGACGTGTTTGCAATTTGGAACGCGGTGCAACCCTTCGGGTGCGTTTTAATTGCAGAGGATCCGTTGGAATGATGCTCCTGAAATCTTCCGAGTAATTTTTAGAGACCACCGGCATTCGTGAGAGTGCCTTGATGAATACTAATAGCGTTGCTCGACATAATTATTTTGAAGAGGCATTTTGTCACATTTCATTGTTTTCGTGCTACAATCGTGCTTTTAACACCAACAAAATGCTATTGCAACCTCCTTTTAAACTTTACAATAAATTATAAACATAAAATTTTAAAATTGCATACTTTTTGCTCTTCTTAGAAACACAATGATACTTAGTAATATTCCAATATCACCAGATGAAATGGAACTTTGAAACATTTTCTTACGTACACCCGTCCGATCCACGCGACGATTTCACAACATTACATATACGAAACCTTATCCAAACTTCTACTTCTACGAGCTGTAAAGTTTTCGTAACAGTGTAATGTATGCAACATATATTTAAACATACTGCACAGAGGACGCTAGCGGAGCTGAGCAAAAACTATTAATACAATCTTGTAAATCGTGACAGAATTGAAAGTATTGTTAATATATTATGGGTTTTGAAATCCGGGTTTTTTTATTTCGGATGTGATTATTATGATTGTGATGATAACGATAATTCGGATATTTCAGGTGATGAAACACGAATGTAATTCGCCATTTGGAGTGAGGTACGAAATTAGTTGGATAAACGTATTTTATATGTAGACTTCTTAAATTGAATTATTAATTACAAAAATACGTAGTTTTAATATAAGGTAGATGGAAAATAATTACAAAGTTGCCAATTAAAAAATTATTTGAATAAAAACATTTGGAATATAATTTAAACGCGTTCCATTTAAACTATTCCGCACGGTAGTTATACAGAATTGCGTACACCGAAACGTTATCCAAACTTCCACTTCCACAAACTGTAAAAGTTTCCGTAACAGCATAATGTATGCAGTATAAATCTAAACACGATGCAACGAGGACGCGAGCAGAGTCGAGCTAAAAACTAATACTGGTTCGCTGGATAGGTACTAACTTTTACTAATTCGTAATGTAAGCGTTGGTAACCGAGGAAAATGATTGAGTTTGGAAATCAAAATTCTCAGCAGCTAGTCATTTCAGGTTAATCAGATTGATTAATCAATTTCATATAACATAATAATAGGTATGTTAGTTTAGTGTTTAGATAGACTTCAACATGATCACCATCGACTCGTATTTTTAATCTGATGAAACTAATAAAGGCAGCATTTACTAGCGATTGCTTTAGTTTACGGTCATCTACATCCTACCTCGAATAGGATGCAGGAATAGGATTTGTAGTTTGAAGCTTTTCATAGCGTGAAAAAATACTCTTATACAGACTTTAATACTTTATACCGTTGAAAAGTATTACTGAGCTCTGGAATATGTATTGTTAACATAGAAAATGATGAATTCAAATGCATAATATCAGGTAACAACTCAAAGATAGTAAAACAGATAAAAATAGGAAACATCCAAACATTTTGAAAGATAAAAATCTAAATGTAATGTAACTGCGCTGTGTACGTAACCATTTTTATCAGATCCTCGCATACGCGGAACAGGATTCAAAGGAAAACGAAAACCCTTCACATTATTGATGTTGAAATGAGCTCAGACATATGAAAATATTGCACCAGAATTGACTGGAACTTTAACAAGACACTTAAAGTGTTTGTATCCTTGAAAAGTTACGTGCTAGAAAAATGGTTTGAAGATAGGTATCCGAGTGTGCACTTAAATCGACCGCTGTCATATCCCCCATAAAAAGGTCAAGATAAAACTTATCGGCACAGTATATGGTCCAGGGTTTTGTCGTAAATATTTTTCGCTGCTAATCCTTATCTGTATGAATGAGGTTGATAGAGCGAACAATTTTCTTGGATGGCCGAGAGAGTTGGATAAGAATGTGATTTGTAAAGCAAAGAATACTTTTGACAATAAACTAACTTTATATTAAGGTTTATTTTGTTTAAATTTCTTACTTTTTTGGATAATGGATGTGGATAAATATGTAGAATGGTATTTAGAACACCGTACGTTAATGCGCTTATATAATAAATAGGCTTTAAAATGCACAATCAAAATCAAGCAAATCTTATATTGAAATTGATGTTAAGATAAATTCATTATTCGTACATTCGCAATTTCACGTTTTACCGGTTGGTTTTATGCTATTATAATTCGCCATTTGTAGTTCAAATTACAGTAACATAAGTGCAAAGTAAAAGCAAATAATGACGTAAAATTTAAACCATGAAACTTGCAATCACCCGAATCGCATTAACGTATCGTACAACGAAGTTGACGAGGCCCGGGATGAAAGACGCGTCGCACCACGTAATGATGGCCGCGGGCCGCTCATTGTGCACACACTGCGCCCGGAAAATTAAAGAGCACTCAACTTAGGACATTCCGTAGGCGCGGCCGCTTCGCAGCGCAGTTATTTAGTTTTACCTATTTAATATGTAAACGAAGTGCTCGTGGGTAGTTGCGAATTTTTAGAGCTGAAATTATTTTTCACTGCTCTACGACGAGTAATGGCCCGGAGAGCATTTTTATGGATGAGAACTTTTATTTTATATGCAATTATAAAATTTTCTAGTACAGTTTTTAGGAAACTGAAGGTCGTAAGTATTTTTACTTAGTTTTTCCTATATATCCCTTACGATAAAATTCTGTATTTCAGTCTGATAGCTTTTTTATGTTTCTAGCTAATAAGTGAAAAAAATTAACTGGTTCTGTCTAGTTTTAGACAAGTAAATATATGAAGTGGTTTTAACTTATGTTAAACACCATTAAGATTTGAGATTTTTAATAGAAAACCTAACTGATTTTAATTTATAGGAAATTATGATTTTATATGCAGCATTATGCGGACACTTTTTATTCTTTTAACAATTACAGTACAAGTTAAGACTTAAATCATACGACGTGGGTAGTTTCATTTTTATTTTTGATACATTAATTGCCGCCTTTACTAACATTATTAGTTCATTGCGCTGTTTTAAAAAAATGTTTTTCCTTGTAGCTTTTACAAAATTGTCTTTAAGAAGTTGGCGATTTTTTGTGGAATACTCGGTACCCACGCTTTTTTAATTAAGTAAAACTAAGAGAGCCTTTGTTCAGCCGCCCTCACCCGCTAATTGCCGCCAGTCAGTCACTTGTCTTCAACAACGCTTTATTTGCACACTCGTGCTTATGAAACTAATTTCTTAACAACTCGTAAAGTATGGCGAGTTTGTATTTTTGCAAATTTGTTTCTTGTTGCACAAATATATCAATGTAGCGTAGTTTCTTCGCCAATTTTCAGTAGGGTTAATTTGAGTGTTCTTGATTAATAACATCACAAATATTTGTCTTGAGTGGGAATTGAATCCACAATCTTTGAATCAGCAGTAACCTAACAACCTGACCTAACTGGTTCGCTAACCACTAGGCCAACAGTAACTGCAGCCATGCATTAAAAATACTCCGATACTATTTTTGTAAAATCCTATTACAATTACTTTACGTAACACGGACATACAAGATACCGCACGCAGAAAGCTCTCATTAAACGCAAACTGTAAAAAGCGTAAAACATTCCTTGTTGGAGAACGAGTGTGCTGTTTAGTATGCATTAATCACGTGCGCGGCCGCTCCGTGATTGAAACTAAATCCCCCGGGAACACGCTTTACTGCCCGCTGATTACTGCCCACACCGCTGCCCGGATTAGGATATTTAAATGTAAACAAGATAGGATGGGATTTGTAGCTTAGGTGACTTTGAATGTAAACAACACAGACTGGGATTTCTGACTTTGTTGTTAGGAAAATTTTGCATAGAAACTCAAATGGAATATCATAGAAATCTTGATCTTTTCCCCGAGCACAAGAATGCACATTCGAATTACTTATTTTGCTAGTACGTTTTGTGTAAGCACGATAAGTAGTAGTAAGCAATATAAGAGGGAGACTGAATTTCAAACCACTACGTTACCACGGCTGTATTACCAATATGCATTTGTAACTAGATACGTAATAAACATAGGAGAACGTAGAATATTGTAATTTGTACTAGAGCCCGGCTGAAAAGAGTCTGCGGCGGAGTCTTTGTTTGAAAACGAGTGTTTAGTATGCATTGATCACGAACGCGGTAACTTCATGATTGAAACTAAATCCCTTGGGGGCGCGTTTTACTGCCCGCGCATTCAGACTCCGGTTATCCAGCTTAGAATGTTAGTAAGTAAATTAAACATGCTGTTAGTTGTTATTGCTGAAAGGTTAACACCTACCTATTAGTTATGGGATATATTTTGTAGTACATACCTAGGCGACCGTGATAATTGAATTCTTCAAGCAAAAACTCGCAACTTGCAATTTCGAAAAACCTATTACAATATACGTGTACCAACATGTTGATATAACTATTTATTTAATACATACAACTACATTCACAAATAGAGACGAGTATAACATAAAACGTTGACATTTTATTTCGATATCTATTTTGATACGTATTTATGTCTACCCGTATATAATAATTTTACATTGAATCTCTAATAGCTACAATTTTGTGCGACAGATAGATACAAAGTTACAACAGCAGGACTTAGACAAGTGTAATTAGTTCCATTGCGGATGTCGAAATTGAATAAAGTCGGATTTTCAATTTCGCAACTATGAACAATAAACAGTTCGCCGGTGAAATAAGAGTAATTACAGCATCCACCTGAACCTGTACGGGTAATAAATCCATTTAGCGCTGAAGGGGCGCTGATTCTCCGACAAAAGCCAAAGCGATTCTCGCGCGCCAATTTAACTTGGACCCCGCGCTTGCATGCAGCTGCCCGTAAAGTCATTAAACATCCCACGTTTATTATGCTACACTTCTGACAGTGTTGCTTTAGGCCACTGCCATGTTATTTTTCAGTAAAGTGCCATAAGAGCCGCCTGTCATGTGTGGTCGCTACGATTCTAAAATCACGTGATGCGCGTAGTATTTATAAATAAGTACGTAAATTATATGTAAGTAGTCTTTTAAAAGCTGAAAATAAGTTATGTTGAAATCTATAATCTCCAATTATGTATATTTTATCTCATAATTCCTTTATTCCAAGTTAATTTCTAGGATGGCTACGCCGATTTCGACGAGACATTAATTAGCAGGTTTAGGACATTCTACAGAATTCACGTCGACGACACACGTAACTTAAGAAAATTATATTTATTCATATTAATGCAAATCAAACGGAGTCGCAAATATTTGCCGGTCATAAAACTGTGTTGGTCATTAGAAGACTAAACACACTTATAACAGGATAATAAAAATACTTGCTAGCTGAGCAATTTCACAATCGGAGCATAAAACAAATTGTCGGAACGCAGAAACCATTCGACCTTCCCCAGCCACTTACACAATCAGTGTCCGGCGAACATATTAAACTTTTTCTACCCGAGATCCCTTGAAAGAGAAAACGAAGAGTGCTTTTTGTGCGTCTGAAAAAGTGGCGTAATTTATTTTCCCTCGGTGCAATATTTAGTGCTGTCCATTACTACAGTTCGCGACCGAACATTATTCACGAACATCCATCTTTTTTTCCTCAGCAACGCGCGTGCGGTCTTCCATATTAACTTTTTCATTCATATTCCACCTAACCTTTCTGATATTACAAGTCATTTTGCGGCTGTTTATAGTGATTGGAATATTTTTATACAATGGCATCAGAATCATATACAGGATGGTATAAGAGTCAAGAGAAATGTATTTATGTTTATTAATACCTGCATGGTATTTCAAAATCTATCGATTCCTACATTTTGCACAGTACGTAAGCATGTTGTAAGTTCATTGTTTATTCCAAATGATGTATTCTAGACTTTTTCTCCATATAGGTGCAGAATGTTCTTTCTCCCTAGAAATATTCTTCAATTTAAGTACACTACATCTGACGGAAAACTGTTACAGGTTTCGCTAATGTTCCGATATATTTGCAACTTTGTAAGCATAGGATGTAGTGGTAGTGTGTCGCAGAGCGGACATCCGCCGGCGCCGAGTCTAATGCGACCCTCACTTAGCCTCCACACCTATGATAACGAAATTTGCGTTTAAACAAAAACAAACACGTATGTACATATATCTTTTGTGTATTCTTCACTGGTTGAAGGTCTTTTTCATTGCCATCTTTTAATATCGCAAAAACTAAACAGTTGTCGTTATTTGGTAATTATTTTGGTAATTATTCACATATAACATATAATTTTCAACTTAAATAGAAATATATCGAATTGAATATTAAATATAAATTAGCGGCCCGGCCTGGCTTCGCACGGGCATAAAATATATACCTATGTCACTCACTGAAAAAATGACTAAAATTCATCCAGTAGTTTTGATTTATTCACTACTGCCCGTGGCGCGTTAAATTTGGTGTAAAACAATTGCCCTTTCTCTATACCATGATTATTTTACATATAAATCTTCCTCTTCAATCACTCTATCTATTAAAAAAAAACCGCATCAAAATCCGTTGCGTAGTTTTAAAGATTTAAGCATACATAGTGATATAGGGACAGAGAAAGCGACTTTGTTTTATACTATGTAGTGGATTAGCTGTGCCCGCGTAAATACCTTCCCACGGGAATCCAAGGATAAACCACGCGACCTCTTCAATAGTAATCGTTATATTTCGGTCAATTTACATTAAACCGTTATGTACTATATACTAAAACCTTCCTCAGGAGTTGCACTAAGAGAAAGAGCTCACACATTGGGAAAATCGCTCACATGCAGACAGGACTTTGTTTTATAATATATAGATGATAGTTAGTAAATTTAATCAAAGGTCTTGTGCGGTTAATCTGGATGTTACTGCATCTTGATAATATATTTGCATAAGCGTAAAGCAACAGCTCGGCAAATGCAAGGCGGAAGTGTGCCGGCGTCGCATGTTAGCTCAATCGTTTGCTCCTCGCGCTTCACCGGGAAGTAACACCATTAGTGCTAAGATTGAAGCGTAACAAGGCATTTTCTATCTGAGTTTAGCCTTTATTGTACAAATTCTTGAGCCACTGTTACAGATTATAAATACATAATAGGAACAAGTAAGACAAGACAAGTAAGTAACTGCAAAGGTGAGAGGTAGTATGTATAGCAAAATGACTGGATAGTATTAACTTACAATGTGATAGGTGTCCTAAAAACATTTTGAATGGTGGTAACGCAATTGTAATGAATTTTTGTAACAGCTAACTCTATAGGAATTAAAAATGATTTGTTGAAAAAACATTTGGTTAAAAATGTGTTTCGCATATCACACGAGACTGGCTAAAATCCATTGATAGATGGCTCAATTGTGACTTTTAGCTCAATGTAAAACCCGTCATAACGATGTATTACGCCCTCGAGTGAATGCCGCGGATTGTCATCTTGATTGATATTGTCAACGTACCATAATTGGAACAGTTGCCTGACTGAATAAATTGATGTATGTAAATGATGTACCTACCTGTAATGTGTAGCAATGTGCCTTTCTCTTTGATCTCCGCTAAGATAATGAGTAATGATTTGGCTTTGTTCATTTCGCCAACAAGGCGCGTGGTACTATTAAATAATTGAACTTTGTATGTATTTGAAAATATATACGTTTACGGTATAGTAAGGTTAGGGGTTTTGTTAAATGTTAGTGTTGATGTACAAGTTTGTGCTTGTATGCTAACCTACGTGTCGTATAAAAAGTATAGGACGAAGTGAAATATATTATTTTAAAATGGATAAACAGAAGCTATTCAACTTGTGTAGACTGAGTTTTCAAATAAACCTTCTGAAGATAATCATTTTTTGTCTTATGCCACTAGAGTTACAACAGTTTTCAAATAAATATTGGGAAAGTCATATAAATATGTTCTCTTAGATCAATGTTAGATGGACTTTTTTTTGCAATTTTGAATCTATACATTAATTCCCAGATCACAAAATGAGCAAATTGTCATGCAAATTCTCGGAAGTGCCACTTGCTGTGGATACACGGACATGCATTATTGCATTCCACTTACAAGCGACGACCGGTTAAATTATAGTGGTTGCGTTGCAATCAAAATAGCTAAGTGACGCAGTTCGAAATTTACACACAATCAGGTGTGCATAAAAGATGGTTAGGTTAAACTTCGGCAATCTAACAACCAGCGTAGGGAACAATCTTTGAGTATTTTATTGCAACTAAATAAGATGTTTTATGGGTAACATTTATAATTCTGCTGTCATGGGGTCCATCAAATGGACGTTAACAGGGTCTTACTTTGCCGACGCCCCTGGTGTTGCATCGTTGTGATGCTAATCATTAGGCGACCGTTTGCCTTTTTGTCAGCCTATGCAAAAAGAAAATGTTAGTATTAGCCCATAGAGGGCTACATTATGTCGTGATCTAATTACTATGCAATCTGAAATCCCGTGCTAATTATTAACACACATCTGCTATGCAATAAGTTAGTCTCAGGATTGTTCATCGGGTAGCTGCCTATCTTTATTACTCTGCTCATAAAAGAGACAAATCGTGACACAAATCATTCGCATTGAATTTAATAAAATGATAGGCTGGAATAACTTCAGGGTCCACGTGGTTAATACCTACGTGACCACATCACGGACGCAAGATGGCCGCCATTGATCACCGTGATAGATAGGGTTACGACATCACGATTCGCCTGTTGGCGACAATCGTTTATCTTGAATAGCTATTTTTCATGATTGATTGCTTCGTTCGTATTGCGCATTATGCACTACAATTGCAAGAGAAATGCACCAAGTAATTGTAAATGTGCTGCATTCATTTTTGTTATAATTTCTTATAAGTTACTCTTCAAAATCAGTTTGTTGGTTGTTTGTTGGTTGGTTGTTTTTAGACCAGATATTTGTTTAAAGAATAATGTACGAATATGAACATTACTTAACAATCAAAACGAAACATTAATTCGCTAATGTTAAGAACATATTTACATCTATTATTAGTTTCCTATGATACCTTTTTTGCAGACATTTGTTTCTGAATATCAATAGTCGTCGTAATTTCTGTCACAGTGAAGATTAACCAAGTAAAGACAAAATTACTGATGAATTCCCGAAAGCCTCATGAAATGGACAAATAATGTATAGTTCTCAGTTAGCTTAGTAATTACTAGCATATATACTAGTCTATATTAAGTAATACTGCGCTTCGGAAATTCACAGTAACATAGGTACATATAGGCATATTAAATGTATCAACAGTAAACGTAAACCGGAATTAAACAATCATCGATCCGAATTGCTTCCTGTATCCAAGAAACGGGCGGAAGCTGTGTGCTCGGACAATGGGAGCAAATTGTACAGGTGGGAATTAATCAGTGTTTCGTAACAATCCTCGACGTAAGTCCGGGAACACGGTTACAAGCTTACAATACACATAGCTGCCTTCAAGTTTCATAAACGTCGTGTTCAAAATAATCTATTGTCTATGACAACTACGAATATCATAAGTAACGAATTAAAATAGGAAGAAATACACATCAGTTGATGTATTATATTGATTAAAAGGCGCTTTATTTTATTTTAGGTACATCAAGATGATATTGTGGTACTCCCTCAATTTAAATTCAATGTCTAACGCTCAATTTGAAATACTAATTTATGTACACAAATATACATATCAGACCTTTTAATGCTCTGAATCGCATTCACAGCACTAATCGATGAAACGGCGTTGAGGGAAAGCTGCGACGCATTTCGTACCTATTGATAGTCGCCGGTTATATACTTTGCATACATTGTGTCCAAAATATTAATGCACGCTTAACTCTGTACATTCAGTAGGCGCAGTCGTTTCGCAGCGTAGCGATTTAATTTTCACATGCTTTAGGTATAAACGTGGTAGTTGTAGCGGATTTTTAGAGCTGAAAATATTACCCATTACCGCGCTATGCAACATGTGAATAGCTTGTTAGTGAACTTTTGAAATGGAATGTTTTAATTTAATTTTAATGTTTAATACGGTAATGAAACGAATAAACACTCAATCGTATTTTTATGGTTGGATTTACGGAGCAACATTCTACTGTAAGGTAACTGGTAAAGTAAACAGAATTATTGTTGTCCACAGCTATGGCATGTAAAAAATGTACCATCTAAAAAGAAGTGGTATTTCTATAGGTCTATAGTGGATTTTCTATAGGTTTAGGCAGAGTCTAAAGATTTCCACAGCCTTAAGTCTTGACAAACTTCTTTCGCCCTTGCCTTGAAAGAACGTCGTAGCGAAGTGGCATTCATTATAACGATATTATGAGAAATATTATTGGCGTGTAGCATGAAGAGAGTGATGAATGTAGATGAAGCACGGCAGGTTTCTATGGACAGAGATATTTGGCACTCGCTGTTTTCTGCTTAGCCCGTTAGGGACCTGGCTTCACGATATGTATGTATTAATGGTTAATTTATAGTTTGATTTATACCATTTTTCAGATAAGGACACTAGAAATGCTGTGAAAACGCTGACGTTGACTAAGCTTTTTAATAACCAGAACTATCATCGAATTAACAAACGTTTTTATCACTACGTTTATTATGCAAACATTTTACTTTTATTTACGTTCACTCTCGTAACAAAATAAACGGAGTTCAGTCTGCGATGTTTCTTTATCAACCCATTAACTCCGCCTTATTCGCAGCACACATATTTCTCCACATTTCCCGCGAGTATGCCGGTGCTGTATTTAAATTACTTCACTCAAATCTGGATTACGTTTAACTCGCGTTAAGAGGCAGGTCCCGGTTACTTAACGTCTTTCATTCTTACGGGTGATATTTTCACTAATAGAACTCAGATTTCTAAATGTTACTTAGAATTTCAGTTTCTGTGCATTCATTATAATTATTATTTAAATGTTCATAAAAGAAATCCTGCAGTAAAGAGAGGTTTAAAGTAATTACTTCTGGTCCATTCCAAAATAGTAAATGTGGCTGTACAAGTAGGTACTTGTATGTTTTTTCTTCACATCTTTAACGAATAAATAGGCATCACTTTACTAAATAATATTATTAAGAATAAAGCTAGGATTTTGTTAAGATTAAATGTCCAGAAAAAGAATTTCGAAGAATGACATAAAGTAAAAGTACATAGCTTAGTACTGCTGAATTAATAAAATTTAATTTAAACGATAACCCATTAGTGTAATAACGTAATTGGTCTCGGTAGCCGTACAGACGCCTAATTACGCGATAATCACACATTTGACACCAAGTTGTGCTGCAAATGGACGATGTAAAATTATATGTTCTAGTCAAGAACGAGGTGTTGTCGAATACTAAATGAGTTAGTAGCAATAAAATTAATTACACATAACGAGTTAATATTTTTAGGGTTACTTACGCAAAGCGTAAAAACGAGACCTTGTTGCTCAGCTTCCGTTCTTTGTCTGTTTGTCACAGGGCTCTATGCCTTGAACTATATAAACATTTGAAATTTTAACACAAGAATAAAATTTTAAGCAGCGAATACAAAAAAGACAGGCACAGACTACGGTCGGTCTCCGATACCGTAGTTTTTTATTTATAATTTATAATGTTATTCATGAGTGTAAGCAGAAAATTATCACAGGTTTTTACAAATACAAAGAGCTGTAACATTTGTCTTTTTTTTAATAAATCATTTTAAAATATATTCTGTTATACACTTTATGGTGGCAAGGAAACATCCGCGTGCGAGTTCGACTCGCACTTGGCCGATTTTTTTATAACATTCATGATATTTCACAAGTAAAATAGAGTTCCACTGTCATACATATGAATCATTTGTGTACAGTGCAGATGTGGATACGCTAAAGGGGAATTTAATTTCGACAAGTCTTAAAATGACATCCATATCTGAATGTTTTAAAATAAATTTTCAGTTTTTAAAATTGTTTGGAATATGGCCGGGAAAGAAAATGGCCACATATTACAAATATTATTCCATCGTTTACAATTTTGTTACGCTTTTCAGTTACAATTGCCTGCTGATTTTAAATCTGTTGTACACGCCGAGAAAAATCGAATTAATTATACGCGAAGTGATCTTTCTTTTCACCGAAGTGGCTGTTATGGGCAAAGTTTTCATGATTCTTTGGATGAGAGAGAAACTGTTTGCCGTTTTCGACATATTAGATTGTGAACAGTTTCAAGGCGAGGACGACGTAAGCAAACGTATTGTACACGAGAACGTTTCTAAGTATAAAACTTATTGGAAAATATACGCAATTTTGTCCAACTTCGCGTATTCGTCGCAAGTGTTTCTGCCAATACTCATAAATTTGCTATTCAAAACGAAAATAGAATTGCCGATATGCAAATATTATTTCTTAAATGAGAACGTCGTTGAAAGATATTTCATATTCTTGTTCATTTATCAATCGTTTGGTATGTATGGTCATATGACGTACAATGTGAATGTGGATACATTAATTGCTGGGTTAATATTAATGGCAATTACTCAGCTACGTGTGATAAATCATGAATTTAAGAATTTGAAAGCAGATCCCGAAGATTTGAAACAACCTGACGATTATGTAGATAGAAAGCAAATAACCAAACTAAATCGCTACCTAAAGCATTATGATATCCTGTTAAAGTAAGTTTAGAAATAGATTTCTGATATTTTAAGTTTCCAGTCATACAACTAAAGATTTTTTCAATGAATTTTGTTCCATTTTAGGTACTGTTCAGCGATTCAACAAATCATGGATCTCACCTTGTTCATTCAGTTTGGTATTGCGTCCGCGATCATATGCGTTATACTATGCAGCCTACTATTAGTAACTATAAACATTTAGTTATTCCCCGAGCTTTCAATTTCAACAATTTAACAACGTTTTTTGTAGCGATTGGTAACTTTTAAATCATTACATTTCAGCCATCGACGACCAATTTTTTAGTTTTCATGATATCCTATTTATTTGCCATGGTTTTGCAAATTTTTGTGCCCGCGTGGCTAGGTACACAACTTATTTATGAGGTGAGTTGCATCTTTACATTTAGATAACATATAACATATGCATGTATAATACATAGATACTTGTATAAGTACACACTAAACATAATGAAGGAGTTCATTTAGAAGTAACAGATTTTCAAACTATCTGCAAACCTATCCGTTGCTGTAGCGTATTCCACTGAAATTAATGTAATGATGATTTTTGGTGTACTATATAAAATCAGTTAAGAAATGATTTCTGTTGCAAAAAATATTAAATGGTTTTGTTATTAAGGATATACATACAGTGCTGGCTATTTCTCACACGGATTGGCAGAGATTACGGATATCACAATCGCTCTGACAAATTTCTTTCAACTGTTCTATTTTCATCAGATTCATTCCGAAATATTCGTTGTTATTTGTCGGGGAAATACCTACTCTTTCATAATGCTTGCTTCTTTACATATAGACCGCCATGATCTAGTTCGTTAATTCTTTTTCTAGAGCCGCGAACTAGCTTTCGCAGCGTACAGCAGCGAATGGATCCCACGCTCGCAGCGGTTCAAGCGAAGTATCAGGTTATTTGTCGAACGCGCTAAAACTCGTATCCAGCTGACTGGCTGCCGAATGTTCCCGCTGTCACTTGACACTTTCACTTCGGTAATATTAATATCGATTATACATACTATACTTTTAATGACTGCTATTATAATCTTTCCACTACCCAATACTTTAGCGTTTCTGTTTATATTTTTTCAGATCCTGAAAACAGCATATTCTTTTTTCACGCTCATTCGGAATTTCCAAGAGCCGGTATAAACCTAAATAATTCAAGGCACAAACTGAATATATTTCCGTCTAGTTCACGATTTGACACATATTACGAGCAAAACATATTGTCAAAGGTAAAATATTTGTAGCAGTCACGTAGAAGTAGATTACGATATTACCGCAGACTGGCTTTTCCCGCAACTTCGATCGTGCGAGCTTTAGAAAAAAGTTCAAACACCATACTGAGATTTTTAGAAGTGGAAAACAATCAAGTGAAAAAGTGACGATTGCAAAAACAAAACAATAGCGAGTTTCTAAAAACTTTGACCGGAATTTGAAAAGATCCTATATGCAATATTTTGTGAAAAACATACCAACAAAAAATTATTTCACGCCATGTTGAACGCATGTAACAAAATTGTAATGTTCGTGTTATATAAAGTAGTGTCTATTTAAGAAGTTTATATTTGTAAATGCTTTCAACATTGTTCTTCTAAAGCTAAGGAAAAATGTTGGTTTATAAGATCTAAAAGTAGGAATCACGTGCTTTTGTTTCTAGGTTAACGTAGTTGTACCAGTGTTTTCTTGTTACTACGTGATTACAGAGTTTATGGCTACACTATTTTTATCCTTGATGGGAGCTTTTCAACCTTGTTGTATTCATGTTTTCACAGCTAGAATACTTAAAGCTTTTATTTAATAGATATGTCTACATACTAAGTGCTTATGTCAATTTTAGAAATAAAAAAATACACTCGCATAATGGACTTTACACTGAATGTTACGAAATGCATAGTATGTATATTATTCCGTAACATTCGTATATGTACATTAAGTACAATAAAAAATTGGACGCATCCCAAATTAAAATTCTACCTAAAAAGAATTATTCTTTATTCGAGTTAACAAACAAAAAACATTTGCGAAATACCAGGTATAGTATTAAATGCTATGGCAAACCTATACGCTATAAGCATACAACCTATAGGTACAGGCTGTTTGCTTCAAAATAAAATACTTATGTATTTCAACTTTCCTTCCTTTTTAAAACATGTAAATGATTGCTTACATCAATTACTTTTATTTTAGTAATCAAAATTATAATAAATCGAAAAATAATATTGTAAGAAAAGCTTTACGAATGATCCTTAAAGATCAGGTAGGAAATCCACAGTGGATAATGTGTGACGTCATTAGCGTCGTAAAATGGGGGCCATCGGTCATCGGAACTTGGGACAGATAATGTTAGTCACACTTCATCGTAAGTCATGATTCGCTATTTTCCAAACGATCACTTATAGAGAATAACATATGTAAGTAAAGTAAGTATTTCCATCTAAAGATTCTGTACATACGTATTTTATGATTTAACTAGTCATGTTATTGAGGATTTGGGAATATTTTTCCATAGTATTACATAAGAGTACACTAATTATGCCAAAATAGTGTTCGCCTTTGAATATTGCCTCGCTTTTTATTCATATATACAGTTTTTAGTCCAATAGTCACGTAGCAAGATTACACAACTGGATTACCACTGGAACAATGAATAAGCTTATCTAGTTCTTTGTATATACAATTCTTTTTATATCTGTCTGCTAGACTTAGTCACTCCACCACGCGGATCCAATATGGATATTGATAATATTGGTCAGTGGTCTACCCGTTTGTCAGATGTTTCACTATCAATAAAAACCATCAACTAAATTGACTAAGTACATAGTGATATACGAAACTGAAATGTTCCGTTGAAAATTACAAATTTAAAAAAGCTCAAAACGATAATTGTTGTTTATAGATTTTGCTAAGTATGCCTGTAACAGTCGTTAAAGAAAAGATTGGCCGAAGTCACTGCGTTTTTCATTTGTAACCAAACAAATTGCTGCGCTGCGAAGCGGCCGCGCCTACGGAATGTCCTAAGTTGAGTGCTCTTTAATTTTCCGGGCGCAGTGTGTGCAC
>DWGJ01001105.1:0-22200 GCA_018246895.1 Aspitha aspitha aspitha
AACTAAATTTTGAACTGTCACGCAGATTAATGACGCTAGGCCCGTGCGATACGCGCTAATGCCTGCGGAATACTGTGGATACGACGTTCGATTGTCTTTCTACAAGGTTTTTATTAACTTGCGATGTATGTATGTTTTCCAGGGGGGGGGCGGAATCTTGCAACTGAATTTTAGACCAGTTGCCTTTAACCGCTTAAGTTGAAATTTGGTAACACGCTTATTCTGGATGACAACGCATGCTTAGCTATGTGACGTGATTATAATTCCAATATGGCGGGTCATGCAAGATGGCGGATTTGTTATTTTTTCTAAAATTTTATAATGTTGATAATATCAATGCCACTTTTAAATGTTTTCATTCTAATGAGACGGTTTAGAGCCTTAGTCTAGCACGCTGCCAAATGCGAATATCAAAATTTCGCAAACAGAAAGCATTTTGGAAAAGTACATGATTGTAACGTCAAAGATACGTGCCAGGATGTACCGTAGACCAATGGAGCGAGCAATTCGTTATGACCCAATGCGTATGTTTTAATACTTTTTTTTTCCCTCTAGTGGTATTTTTAATATCAGCCAGTTCAGTTGTCTTAGAACAGATAGTTAGAGATAATTTACACAGCGTATTTACGGGATTAAAATCGATAGTGCCAAACATTTTACAACTGGGGTGTTACATAAATACGTATGCAACATCGATAAAAACAATTAAAATATAATTAAAGTCTTATTACAAATTACACGATAAGGTTCTAATGAGACAAGTATTGTATAAGCCGCTCGTAATCCTGTGTCCGATAACATAATTTAATGGAAACATATAATATAATGGAAACAACAATTTAATATGTTTGTTATTCGTTACAGATAACGCATTTTTGGTACGCGTGAGTTGTGCTAATACCGTGCTAATCGTATTATAACTATTTTTGCATATTTTTGCTGATTTGTTGCTTGTGTGCTAATTTTTTGAATCAATTGCTATATTAGATAATACCTTATTTTATATCCATTTCTACGCGGCGTTGTTTTTTTTGTAATGGGTACAAAAAGGTTAAACTCGCGTCAGAACACGTGACCTGATCGAAAATTCGTAAGACGGCATTTGAGAATGCTGTGTTTACGCGTTTGACGGTTGCCTTGGCAACCACTGTCATCTAATAAATGGAGTCATGAACGTTGTGTTTCCTTTAAACTCTTCATTTTTCACTTCTGCCGGCACTCCCGGAGTGCAACCCGTAGTTTTTTATGATTGATACAATTCCACACGGTTACATACAAGCACAAAACTATTGGATATCCGAAATAAAAATCTATCCGTAACCGAATCCGATATAAAAGTTTGGGGATAATTTCGGAATTCTTTTGACTTTTGAAATTCCTTATAAATTTAATTTCTATAACCAATAAATCCGAAACTAATGGATAATACGAAATAATGTCATATCCATATCTGAAATTTCATATCCCATAAAAGCAATACTTGTCATTAAAAACAAGTCTCGCAACTGGTTCTTCTACCGTAAAAAGGTGTGAGATCCAAGTAATACCAAGTAGGTTCAGTCCCTAATTAAGGGACCCAACTTAAAACGGAAGGTCCCTTAAAACGTCCTAAATACGGCCGTGCGTCTGACTTGGCGGGGGCGCTACCGTGCCCCCAGATCCATAACATCCCTAGTTAAAATAACTGTACGCTAGTTATTTATTTAGAAGCTCGAACGATTTGAGTCGCGCGTGTTTTGTTTGCGACGCGCGCGCGTTGCTAGGGATTCGAGATAATTTGCACGCAAACAGTGTTGCCACTACGCCACTTAGTGGATTTGCGCTGGGAATGAGTTTCGAATTGTTCGCGCTAAGTACCCTAACGTCCGTCTATCCCTGTGCCCTCCGCCTGAAGTCGTTAACGCGTTTGCCTATTTTTTTTTCTGTTAACTTAAAAAGCGTTACACGGTGGAAGTTATAGTATAAATAGATGTAAAAGTATTGTCCAACGACTTCCTTTATATTGTCTCTATTTAAGGGAATGGACCTTTTATATTGTGTTCATCCAATAGCACTAACACTATTCTATCTGTACATTAGTCATAACAACACTAACACTACACTACATTCATTATAATATAAACCAAAAATAAAAAAGTAAGTAGGTATTTTATAATGCCTAATGTAGAAAGGAATATTAGCTTAACCTAACCAAAAAGACAGACAGATCACCTGTTTGTATGCGATCACTCTCGGCACAGATTCTCCGTACAGCCCGGATACCATACCGGGTAGTGACACTATTAAATGGTTTTATTATAAAGAATGCAAAATTGATACCACAATGCCAGTACCTATATGCCTCAAAATAAAAAAAAATATTCATATAAATCTATATCTATACTAACATTATAAAGCTGAAGAGTTTATTTGCTTGAACGCGCTAATCTCAGGAACTACTGGTTCGAATTGAAAAAATATTTTTATGTTGAATAATCCATTTATTGAGAAAGGCTATAGGCTACATAACATCACGCCATGACTAATAGAAGTGGAGCAGCAACAAATGTTGCAAAAACTGGAAAATATTGATTTCTACGGGAGCAAAGCCGCGAGCACAGCTAGTTCACATATAAAAGCAATAATAAACTTAATTTATTCCGGTGACTGCATCATTCCACGTTAATATCACGAGCCTTTGCATATGTGACCGGATAATTGCATACTATTATAGTGTGTACACTTGCATTATAAGTCGCATCGAGACAGAGTAGGTGTGCGCCATTCAGATTTATCAAGGCTTTCAATTGCTCCTCGTGGGTCGGCTCATTCAAATATCTTGTATCTTAAATTTATTTATTCTAAAGGCACGATAAACATTTTAAAATATGGATCAAACATCAAAATCTCTGGTTACAATAAAGATAATTAATATTCTTGTTTTTCGTTGTTTAAAAGTGGGTTTTATATTATATAATATAATATTTATTTTTAGTCTTTCAGTGTAAATTAAAATCCAACAATATTTACATAAACTTAGCATTGTATTATTTCTAACCGTATTTACCTATATGTTTGATTTCCATCTAAAATAATTAAAATCATAATATATAGTATCCATACTTATGTCTAAAAATTATACACATTGTATTATTATGGACAAATTCCTAATGTTTTTAATTTTATAGAAGATGAAAAATTTATCCCACTAATGACGACTGACGAGTCGTCGTCAGTGACGACACACCGCAACCTTTAAGGTGCCCTAAACTCACTGTAGTAGTAATACCATGCTCATAAACATTTATGAAAGCGAATGCAGGATTAAGTCTTACAAGATCTCGTAATACATTCCCAGGATAAATATGTGAAGATTTATCGTTGATATTTAATTGGCGTTGGCCCTAATACGTGACGGGTGATTGACAAACTGCCTGCTCCGTAGATCCAAGTTCGTATTGGTCTTCGATAAATCTTAACTTAGATTAAACGCCTATTGGATTTAGTTTGGTCGTGTTTATACAAACACATTCATGTGCTAATGTTATTTGAGGTTTATACTACATACATATTTTGTAATTGCCATGTTCACAACCCAAGTAAATTCTTATTTTACCTACTGAACTTTATTTAGTATTAATTTTTATTTACCTTACCCAATTTACAAATCCTTAAAGTTGTGTTTTTAAGTACACAATATTATGATAAATAGCTACTGTACCTACACTGGACTTACTGCGCATTGTTAATAATATAAGTATTATTATTGCAATTATCATGATGTTATTCTCAAATACTGTTTAAAAAAGACTTCTATTAATCATCGTGCCTGTCTTCCGTTATAATGAATAATGAGCAAATAAATCATAAAGTGTGCTATCAAAATAATGCAGACATAAGACTGTCACTAAATGATTTATCAACGTCACAAAATTTTCACATTAAATATTAATGTCCACATATTTATGTATAGTTTTAGTGATTCAAATTGTAATGAATTAATCACACTATCTCTACCTACAGCCATAAAATGTCGTGTAAGTATTCGTAATTTTAATACCAGTAGAGAATATTCAGGGTAATCCGAAAAGGTAGTACTATTAAAACAAGGAGGTAGTTTTCTGTTGGGTAATACACTTTGGCCAGATATATAAAGGATTTATAATATTCTCATCAAATTATTTACGTTATCATGAGAACATTTTAAATTGTTAAAATTTCAATTTATATAACAAATTGAAACCTTTAATTAACGTCTATAGATAGCAACTGTGGAAATGTTCAAGGAAAGTAATATAATTAATGGTAAATAACACGCCCAATATTAATTTTGTGAATAGCCTCTTTCCCGGAGGAAATGGAAACAAATTGGTTGTCATAGTTAAATCATTCTGCCCATGAGTATCATTAACCTGGTCTTTTATGCACAACACATTCCTTTGATTAACTTATTCCTTTATTTATGTTGCTTTCTTGACTGTTTCGGCCGAAGATTTTACTTCCAATCGCCTAGTTCTCGCTGATAATCATCTTGCTAAAAATGTGACTGCGCTATTTTCTATATGATGAAGAACATAGTACACCCATATTACATTGTACACATCAAATAAAATTATATTTTTTCAAATAAAATATTTTTCCAAGACATACTCAGATTCGAATTTACGAGTAACATTGAGTAAATTGCGACAATGAATTTTCCTTTCAAATTCACAAATGTTGCTATAGTAGATCTACAACTTCGTTACATTTTCTGATTACCTAATTAACATCACATAGATTGACGACTGCTCTAATAGAAAAACAAAATTGACTGAAGCAACATGACATACCTAAAACTGTTCCCAAATACCTTCTTAATAGTAAGCGCGTTGGAGTATGTTTAAACGTTTAACCAGTGCTGAAGCTAAGCTATTGGTAAATTCTACTAGGGATTTTAAACATCAATTTGGCGTCCATAAAATTCAGTTTGTGATGATCATGATATACCATTTAGTATTAATGAAAAAATATCGAATTGACATCACTTAAGTGGCAGTGTATTTTACACAGTAATGTAAGGTAGATAAAAACAAGCAAGTGGTATTTATCCAAGTGAGAACTACATTCTCGCAAGTGCAGTCGATAAAGACGCTTCTCTGACCCCTGGTGGCAGTATCGCTTCGTATCGCGGCCCCTCGACTCAATAACAATTTGTCGGCATCGACCGTTCGCCGACGATAACGGCGGCGACCGTTTGAAGTATCCAAACGTCGGCTAAATACTCGAAGGAAACTCTTATCTGTGCAAAGATGGATAAATAACTGCAAGAAATACGGCAGGATAATCGAGTTATAAATTAAATCGTCAATAATAACAACACAATAACCATAAATTATAAGTTATTGTAAATATGTACACGTATCTAATAAGATTATTCAAATTTTCCTATGCAATTATTTTCACGTAAGAAGCTATTAAAATAACCTAAAAGACATTGATAACATTACATTGATAAAATTATAAGGTAATGAAATTCTAGATATAAAATAAATCCAATCCAAATTCAAAACAATTTTTAAACAATCAATGACTTAATTCACAGTGGCAGTTTTACTGAACTCTAATACACTGTAAGTTCAGTACCTGGACATATGAGACCATCGTGTAATTTAAATATTGGCGCTTAATGTATCGTCTACAATTACAAAACCACTACCTCGTCATCGCATACTTTGTAGTTTGTGGTTATATTTGAAATGCATGTTTACAATTTATGATTTACGAATGTGATGTGTCTAAAGTGACGTGGGCGTAGCAGAAAGTGAAAGCAACATACTGAATGCTGCTCTTTCAATACCAATATTCGTAAGTTGTTATTGATTTGACATAATCGTTTTAGCTTACTACCTCCAAGCAGCGTGGAGATCGCAGTAGACAAATTTTACTCACTTTTATACGAGCTATAGTAAGGTGGACTTCTGGTCACAAGAATTTTCTCGTCCGCAGAACCTACGACACAACTCCTAATAGATGTATTCTAAAATGCACTATATCAAAACCTATCCTTAATCATTGTAAATATTGAATATATTACGTACCTTATTAATGTTGAAAAACCCAAGTATAATATCGATTTTTTTAAACGAATAGCCCAAGTATTATGGAAATTAGTGTGAGATATCGATCTGTGTAATACTTTACACTCAGTTGCGAAAATTTTTATGCGCTCGATATTTCAGCAGTCCGATACTCGCTTACATAACACGCGTTGACTGTTCACAGATAGTACAAAATATTAGTTTTCCAGTAAGGTATACTGGCATAGAATCTGAGCAAATTTGCCGTTGTGTCGCGCGGTACGTTTGATCTACGGCCAGAATGTAATTAAAGAATTAATGATCTGATATGCGGAGGCTGTTTTATCGCAATTAAGTGTGCGCTATCGATCGACCCAGTTGCGTACTCTGTGCACTAATTCACAAGTTCCAGGCCTTCAGACAGTCTGCTTGCGTTTGGTTTTAGCGAGCACTAAATTGACTGCCGGGGTCGGCTATGCAATTTTAATGTACATTTCAGTATTAAGCAAATTCTAAACAATAATATCTTTCATACAACTTTCAATCAAAGATTTTGATTTGCTAAAAACCAATACAGAAACTTTATTAACTTAAATACGGTTCCACGGGAATGCTGATTGAGAAACAAGAAAAATTCATATATGTAAAACTATATATTCAGCGACAGGTTTGGCGAAGAGATAGTATCACGACATTTAAGAACTTTAAAAGCTCATAACGGGTTTATTGTTACAAGGTTTCGGTGCACTCGACGCATACGAGCTGCGGAATAGTTAAATACGCAAAGCTGTTGATGATTTTGTATGTATCGAATGAGTATATGCATATTGTTTCGTTATTGTATTAGGAGATAAGCATTATCTACCAGTTAATCTAAATAGTCGACGGTTTCAGAGATTTAGCCCGTGTTTTACCTATTTTATCAAGGTCGGAAAGTCTTGGTCTTCTTCGGCGCTTACATCCTTCATTACTCAGAATATCTATTTGTAATTTTTTCCTCATCTATTCTTTGCACATGTCCGACCCATGAAAGCATTTTCTTTCTCATATCATTTTTAAAGCAATACTCTCTTTTACACAGTATCTTTCTTAGATCTGTATCATTAATGTTAATAAACAAATACAAATGTCTACTACGTAGAAGGTGTAACGTTAGGGGCTCTTATTGCGTCTAATGCTTCGCATATTTAAATACTCTTTCAGTCAGACAGTATTAGGCAGTTTCAAGGGCTATCAAATGTATAATGTGTGCTAACAATCAGGCAAACAATATTAAAGCGAAACTCCTAAATAGCACGCAAGGCTAATGGCGGCATACAATGGAGGCGTCAATAAGAATCCCACATTCCTGTCCCGTCTGTAACCTGATTAAAGACACTCGGTCACTGACAATTCCGCTCTATCTGTTCCTAGAATTCCAGAACAAGAACTCCCAGAATTTATGTCTACGCTTGTCTTATGTAGAGACCCAACATTTTTGTAAACTATGTCTATCGTACAAAAAAGTCGATTCCTAGCCAGGATGGGTGTGCTTTTGTTTAGGGGCCAAGAATATGTACCGATTATGAGCAAACTACGAGTACATGCCACGGCCAAATATACTTAACTAAAAAGGTAGCGGATGCCCTGCAATTTTCGTAGACCGGCTTAAGGAAAATTTTGATGCTATAGCTACACATCTGTTTACTAAATGAGTGAACAGATTTGTTATGAATAATATGAATACCAAATATTTTTATGATTATAATCATTAAATGATAAGCGCAAAATGCCTAATACATACATACATACATAAAACGCTGCACATATGGTAGCATTAAATATAATTTGTACATGTATGTATGTATATGTTCTGATGCTTAAACGGAATTCATTTTACTAAAACCTGCTTCTTGGCCCTGTAGTTATTACCTCCAAATATCTTGCTTACGTAGCGTTTTCTACACAGGCAGCGTCTCTATTTGATTTTTATAGGAAGTAATAGCTTAATGTAATAACTTAGCGAAGTTTTACGGCGTCTGTTGTTCACAGACCAAAAACCACAACAACCATTGGTACTACATTGGTGTGACATTTAAAATGATTTTGGTAAGATTCTTATCGTTCTATAATAATTGTTGCCTACGAAAAATACAAAAGACCCCTACAATTTCGTAAATTGTCATGGCCAAAACCACACTAATACATACGTATCTGCGCACTGCCACGATTAAAATAGACAATTTCTAATGCTAAGTGGATATTTATAAATAAAGCGAAAAGTTAGATCAACAGCTTATAACAAAAACGTAGACGAAGCTATCCTTATAGCTATTAGGTAATAAAGCAGACTGTCCATATAGAGCGCAGTAAACGGACTCAGATTAAGCTGTTTGCCGTTGCCGTAAAGCTAATATTTGAGATCTCACAAGCGGGTCACGCAAAGACGCTCTGTCGGCCATTTGCAAGTGCAAATTTTCCGAGATAAAAATAATCTTAACTACAGGCTTAATTAAGATTACGTGATAAACACGCCAAGCAATAAATTAAGTTTACGATTCTACGATGAAAACAATATATGGAGGTACCTACATGTATATGAGAAAGTCTCTCTTGACCGAGAAATACCTACTATACATAAAATGTGTTAACTCATAATTGAATACACCCCATGTAATTTTATTAGCAGCATCATTTAAAGTATAATATATTATGTTCTCCATTCAGGATTTTGTTGCTCTTTTTTTATCCAAAGATTTGTAAGTATCGAACTCTAACGCCATATAACTGTTAATGACATTTTAAATCGTGCTTAATGATAACTTATCGCAAGTTCATAATTGCTCTCGATCGTGTATTTAATTCAAACAATAAATAGATCCCAAACGCCTGTGTTGTCTGATGAAAAGACTTCCATGTGTTTGGATTTCACTATAATAAATGAGTGTAATTGAGTATTCGTAATTAACATCTCTATTCCATTTCCGCTACTCTTCCGGTACAGTACAGTTAAAAGTGTTGTGCAATGTCCTAAAACTATTCCATTGTTTTGTTTATTACAGCCGGAATTGACTAATAAATGTGGTTTTCTGTGGTTGAAAAATATCGCTGGGAATTACATGTATCACAATAGGATTATAAGTTAAGGGCCATGATGTGTTGCTATATTGCAAGTTATTTCTTAATTTAACGTTTACCACGATCGAGAGAAGTCATACTTTTGTAATTATCAGTAGTAAATTTTCCTCATTTGTTTTAATACTAAGGATAATACGAACTGGATTTCACAGTTTTAAAACTAATCTGACATGTTAAACCCACTGAAGGATGGATCGGTTACCCATGATTTTATAATTTTGACATTTAAGCAACATTTTGAAACAGGCCTCGGTTACTTATGAATAGAAACAACGGACCTATTTAATTATACCTACTAGAATCCGTTCGGTGGTCGATATTTATATTTCAAAACGTTTTTATTGATAGCACTTAAACTATAAATTGCTGCTAAACAAAAAACAAAAGGAAAATTGCTTGACAAACAGGGAAGAAAAATGTAGTCAACTGTTTTGCCTTTATCTATTTAGTATAGAAAGTACTGATTTTTTCGGCTTTAATGGTTACATTGGGTTAAGAGGATATACGTACAGTAAAATAAATAAATAAAAAATAAAAATACTTAAAAAAAAATATACGTACAGACTTCAATCGTTCAAGTAACTCATGAGTCACTAAATTATTATACAACATATCGCATGCGATATGTATAATAATTTATTGTGTTACATGTTTTTTTTGTTCTAGAATATCATTAATCCTATGACATAGTGAGTCATTTTGTTGACAATCGTTTTGTTTATTAATTACGGTTACGTTAACGTAATTACGTTACGTTATACTCGTATAACTGATACAACACTACACTTACACTAAGAAAATATTGTAACTTTTCTATTGTCAATAATTACATTGTTAAGAGACTCAATGAACAAGTAATAAGATGATATAATCAATGAATTAAGTATGTAAATTTATTCTAAAATTCGTATAATAAAGGACTGTCGGTAACGTATTGAGCAAACGGTAAATTAATTTATAGCTATAGCGTTATCGACAGCTCACGTCCTTCGCTGCCCACTTGAGCTGTTGGACGGCCGACGTCCACTCGAAAATTACCGAATACACGCTAAAAAATAAACAGTTGATTTGTTAATGTTATGATGAGCGTGTCGCAACCCAGTCCCTCCCAGCGTCGACCAAATTGACCTTCTGTCAAGGGCATCACATACTAAACCGACGAATTGTATTGTAACAGCAAGCGTTAATTTATTATTTCTGTAAACGCATGACTTCCGCCCTTTGAGCTGTAGGAAGTGATTAAGTGCTGGAGTTTCGATAAAAAATAACAAAGTTTGAACATATTATTCTCACGATTGTACTAACACCCACTAAATTTAGAGTGCGAAGGTAATATGAGCTTTATGTCCTTCCGCGATTGTTCATTTTCTAAGCAAACTTGAATTTTGCAATTTATACGTAACATTACGAACTGTTATAAATATAGTATAAAATGCAATAAAACTTTGATATGTATAAATTAAGATACATTTTGTTTCTAATGTGAATCTACGAGTAGCTCTCATGTTAATTTGTAATCGGTCTAAATGTGACGGACCATTATTCTCCGTGCGAAATAAGTACGTCGGAGACCATGTGTGCGTGTTTGTATGTATGGAAAACATAAACAAACATGTACTAATTAACATTCATTCATATGTGTGGAGACCTTGCGCGTTTCATGTGTGCTGCCACGCTTCTTATCACGGATATGTACACTCTTAACGTTAAGAACAGTGTAGTTAAGCATAGCGGCTGTATTGTTAAATTGCAATAACTTTTAATATACCTACGTGCCTGTTGAACGAAAAGACACATTTATTTCAGTATTATGTACGTAACTAAACGCTCTTTGTTGATTCATTTTAGGTCGCGGAGTTCGTATATACCTACCTGCTATTTATCTAATTAGTGTATACGTGTAATGTTTAATATTAAAGTCCTCTGGAAGCGTTGTGACCTCTATCAAATAAAAAGCTGGGATCGAGGACACTAGGTGCACTGTTAAAACAATTATTATTTTCGAGCGCGGTGTTCGCTCGGCTATAAAAAACGCTCGTCATAGCGTAGGCGTCGAGACCCATTCATGTCTGTCCAATTCGTAATACATGATAACTACCTATGTAAGTATCACGTGTCCGAATAATTCCGCCGATCGGCAACATATCGATTGTAAAATAAACAATTTACGTATTACATAATAAACTGGACTGTCAGCGTATTCTTGACCTACTCCAACTTGTTAATTAATTTTACTTCATATGCTTAGCAAGGTAAAAGTACATACGACTACATATGCTTCGCATGTTAAGGAATTTATTTGAAATCGCGATCAGTCGTTAAAAATACAAATATTTTTCTAGTAGATACTAAAGGAATGTGGAAATATAATAAATATAAAGATATAAAAATACAAAGTTAGGTTAACAATAAAGAAAACAATATGATGAGTAAGTTACCAAGTACTACATTGCTGTTAAGTTAATGTAAGTGCTGAGATTACTTACATTAACTTAACAGTAATATTTCATATTTGGTTTTTAAATTTGAGTTAAAATAAAAGTAAAAAATATTGAATATTTTCTGGATAAATACATTAACACAGACTGGTTGAGATTAATAAAACAGCGGAAACTCTGTACTCGATCGATTCAATACATTATTCAATTTCTATCTCACGACCAATCAATACAATTTGTATCCTACACACTAATGAATACCTTTACGTCAAAAGCTTCTAACGACGTCTAATTAAATATTTAATACACGTAATTTCTGTTAAAATTACCGTAATAAAACTCCTGATTCTATGATCACGCGTTAATAATTATCTTTAAATACCGAGTGGCATTCTTATAGCTTTAATTTGCATTTTAATTTTTACGTTAGAATATTTCATTCGAAAAATTTAACAAAAATAATCACCGGGTAGAATAAAGCCGTGAAGAGATAATATACATGTAACGGTAGAAGTGAAAAAAACGTTTTGAAATAAGCCCTTGCTTTATTATCGTCCCTCACACCACTTGTTCTATATTCAAGTAGTTCTCATGCATTAGGCCAAGGCGCAAACAGCTGCTACAGTACTTTAATTATTTTTATTGTCCCTTTAATTTGTACGGAATTAAGTGCTTCACATTGGCCTCCTTCCGTACTACTTTATTTTTAATTAATTAACTTAACTTTGTCTATGATACAAAAAATATTCTGTTGAGATTTTGTAGAAGTAACAAATATGTTGATGTGTATTATGTGTCGGTAAGTGAACCTGCGCGCCAATTACATGTGTTAAAAGTTGTGTTAAAATTTTCAAAACATGGCTAAAAGTTAACATACGATTCACTACTGATGCCTGATGCGTTGTTTTTCATGCTTCTTAAACTTTATCACAACAATACCATACAATGTTTCCACACAAAGCCAGTACCAAAGAGCTCTATCCTGACAAAACAGTTTAAACGTAAACATTATTTAGTCATTTTAGTACATACGGCGATTACTTTAATTGCTGGATTTATATAAGGATGTGGTTTTGGAAATACCACGATAAAGGGGATATAATAAACACGGAAATTGTTAATACTCCTACATACGTGTACCTACTTGTAAGGATAATTTTAAAATCTAAATCTAGAACAGTACTTGACAATATTCAGATACGAAACAATATTATTTCAAATGAAAACATTGTTCGAAACAATTAGGTAATGTAACAGTAGTCATTAAATAATGTTTTCAGCATCTTCAATAACGTACATATTTTGATGATGTTCATTATATAATCTACTGATAATATAATAAACTGAATTTATTGTATATTTTAAGGTATTGATTGGCATGATTTGAAACTAAAATTACAATGTTTCTAAAATTGTGTGTAAAAGAATAGTATTACTATTTTGTATACATATGTGTGTATGTATGCTTGCGAGTGAAGATGTGTTTGATGATTTTCAGCTAGACAATAAACTTAGATGAAGTGTGCACAAAATCAGATATGTAAAAATGTACTGCTATGATCAAAGTACTTTTTCAAATAGGAAATCAGTGAGTTATTTTCAGTATATCTATGGTGAAAATAGACGGGTAATGCCCCTGTAGAGCGATAATAAAGTCATGCGACAATTCACAAAAGTATAAACATAACTTTTTATACATGTGACTTATGTACGTGTAATTTATGTAATGTAATGTGTGTGTGTAATATATAATGTAAGTGACTTATAATAGTATTTAACAGTTAGAAAATAAATTTAAACCGTGGAATTGCTATTATTTTAAATAAAAAAGATAAAATAATCATATCTTTGTTATTTAACCAACACAACATATGTAGTTTTATTCGTCACTCCTTATAAAAAAGAAAGTAGGTACATAATGTTATATTTTAAAACATATTCCGAAATATTCTTTATATATATAATAAATGGCCGGAATAATAATCCGGAAAACCACTTTTGGCAATGTTCTCTATGATATACAGAGCTATAGCTGAACGCCTATTGTTATTCTCGTAATCGCATTTTGACAATTCAGTGAATTTAAAAAATATGTAACATTTCATTTAAATTAGTACGTACTTTTATGTTATTTATCATAAGTATAAATAGATAACTAGGTAGTTTTTATTAAACATATTACCAGGGTAATGTTTTATAACTTTCGCATTTAATACGGCTGTCCAAAATATTCATAGGTTTAATTTAACATATCAAATATCATTTAAAAAATGGACGCGGGTTTCAAGGTCTTTTACATATGCATTCAAGTTTTATAGAATTATTACTAAGTTTATTTATGTAATCCAATTAAGTCCAAAGAATTTTGGACACAAACGGAAGCAGCTGCTATCAATATGGTTCCATGTTAATATTTCTTGATAATATACATACATAGGTCCACACTAATTAGTGTAGTTTATTAGTATTGTACGATGGCCAAATGTATTGAATTTTTCCTATATAGATTTATGCTTGGTATAACAGATGTTATCAAAAACCTTTTATCTATTCGTTTATCAATCGGTAAATCGCTGCACAAAAAGTTTTATAATAAATCGCTAGTTACTTATGTTAAAACTTTTCAAACAGTTACTGTTGCCTATATAACTTGCATAAGAGTTCAAAACAAGAAGCCTCTAAATTTAGTTAAGTAACCATGTAAGCTACGAGCCAAGGTCACGATGTCCTACCTTAGCACGTGCCCGGCACAGCGTGAAGTCGTTCCAACAAGCTCTTGTTGGTGCTCCCGGACACACAACTGTCTAGCACAGACACCTCGCCAAGTTGCCGCAGTTTCCCCAGCACCAGGACGAGGAGTGCGAGCCGAGTAGCATCCGTACCAGCCGGCACGGCCACAACACGCTGCGCGTTCAAAACATAGCTCTCACGATACTTCTTTTCAACACACAGACTCGATTTGCAAAATTTATTCATCGCATCCGCCGAAAACACCAATAATTTTGATTAGCTGCACCGAATGGAGGCAAGCTCGATTTATCGCCTGGACCCTCCAATGTTTTCTTCACGCCGGCACAAATTAGCACCAATAAACTGCGAGAAAAACACCATAAGACGCTAATGTAACTCGAGCGCTGCCGGAAAACTCGATTTCACACAATACACACGTGAGTGCGGAGCGAACGCCGGCCACAGTACGCGCTGTAAACAGAAGGAGCGCGGCTCAACAACACGCACACGCTCGTCGCCGCCACACATATCGACACACACAGGCGCAACACACTCGGCGCGCGCATTCTCGCTCGCGCCAAAAATAGACATCACGTCACCTTCAACCAATGAAACCAGAACTCCATCACGCCATAACGAGATCTCATTGGTAGAGACTCCATTGACGGATTACTTGCCATAAGGCAGTTCAATTTGTGATTAACCGAAAGATTTTGATAAAATTTAACAGATATGAAATCGGCAGAGACGAAATCATTGATAAGGCGCTGTAAAATTAATTGATTACACGATTAACAACAATATATGATACAAAAATATTCTTTGCGAATCTATAGTCGTAAAATTCGTTAGGAACGTCTCTACCTATAGGTAGAGTAAAGCTAATGTATAAGAGAATAATTTTTTGTAGCTCCTACAGTCTGCTTGCAATTATTACACTTTAGATCCGGTTCATCTTTGTTTTCAAATTATAAATGTGCTATTATAGATATTTCATTTATATTCTTAGCATCTGTATTATTTTTCGTTTAAAAGAATAAATTTGGTCGTCCTGGTCAAATACATCGCTTCTTAGAATAATGCTTACAGATGTAGATACATTTTCATTTACAGTGTGGCCAAGTTTCATGTCACTGTAAATTAGAGAGTCATCAGTCGGTTCTGAAAGAGCATTGCACTTATTGAAGCGCGCCTTCCACCACCTATAAGCGTTATTCAGAACTTGGGGGATATTTTTGCGAGCAAGCTACATGTAAGTTTATAAAAGAAATCAAGTATTTGAACTTGTTTGAAAAAAGAGATAAATACATGTATATTACCTACATATATGTAAACTATAAATCGTATCTATGAACAGAAATATTTTCTAAAACCGCACGGTTTCCACTAATTTTCATCGTTTCGGCTCACTAAGAAAAGTAGATACATCCTAAGATGAATCGCTCAATCTAGAAAAATAGTCAAGTAATATTTACACCTTATGTTAAATTATCTTTTTTTTCATTTTCTAAGCAATATCTCTTATATGTATATATAAAAATCCCCTGTCACGATGTTCGTTTGCGAAAATCTCCGAGACCACTGAATCGATTTCAATGAAATTTTGTACATATCTATTATTTGATCCAACTCAAAAGTTTTTATAAAATAAATAAATAGTAATTGTTAATAAATTTGTAGGTATATAAAATAAATTTGTGAACGCACGATATTTGACATAGTGTCAACTACCAGTCATTGGACAAAATACAGTAAAACCTTCAAATGCTCTTTAATTGTCCAATGACTGGAAGTTTACCCTATTATGATTTGACATGTATGTATAACCACGCCAAAGCGTGGTCAGGTCCACTAGTTACACTATATATTTCATTACGAAAGTTTTTGCAGCTTTACTGAAAACAGGGAATAACTTCAGTTTAATATGTCCTCAATAACTTTTCATGCCAGCATTCTGTTTGGTAACTTTTAAAGAATAGCGCACTATAATAGGTAGTATAGGCGAGTTTACATTTGAAGTCATTTTGTAGAATCCTTATATTGCTCGTAGAGCTTCGTAGAGCGCATTACAATAATCGTGATGAAATTTAATTTATATAAAGCTGCATTATTCAAATCAATAGTTACCTACTTAATAAGAATTATTTTACTCAAATTTTTTACAAGCTTTTTTTTAGTTTCTGAATGACACAATTTTGGGACAATGAAGTAACAATATTATAATGCATATCATTTTATTGAAAAACTGCAATTATTCTACACAATTTTGAATAGAACAAAAATAATAATAAAGAGATTTAGTCGTTAATATGATCATTGCAATACGGAAGGACGTCGTAGTCATAAATATTAGTATTATGCATATGCTTCGCTGCCAGTTTATTTATGACTAAGTCTATTTCTTGTTGAGACTGTATGTCTTATTTCATCCTTGAGTCAGCCATTAGAATTGTCTTCTCATTTTTTGTATGTATTCCGCTCCGTATTGTTTAATCACGATGAACATAAAACGTTAATTTTATTCGCGTTCTACATATATTGTAAGCTACAAACACCTTTAAAAAAACTTGTTTTCAATCTAACATTGTCAATGAAAATATGTCATCTTTATTCTAAAATAGTAGGTACCTGTTTGAAATCAAATATTCTTCTAGGCCTCTGAAATTACATCTTAAATGAAAAGCAAACCAGTATTTTGTGTAGAGGTATAAAAGTTAATTAACTTTAGAAATCTCAAAGGTTTTACCATTTTGATAACACTTTACCATTTTGAAATTCTCCTACGTATGAATTAGTATTCTATTACAACAAACAAATATGTCGATCATTATAGGTCTATGAATCCAGAAATGAAATATTTTCTATTGCCCATTTATAGCGGCTAGCACAAAAGATGCGAATTTTCATATGAACATCTTTCCTACTTAAAACTATGTTTAGAACCTCATGGCAATTAAATTTGAAATAGTATGGTATATTTGTTAATTTTCTTTAATAATACTTATAAAAAATTTCGTATAAAAAGAACTCTGTAGAACAATGTCTATTAAGTTACAGTTTTGCCCAATGTTCTCTGTGAAATCTGCCAATTCGTAGTTGGTCAGTCTTTGGAGAGATGCAAGTCCAACAATGAAACTATAGAAGGGCTAGAAAAAAATAAAAGAGCCAAAAACATACAGCTTTTAATAAGGCAAAGATTTATTACGTCCTATGATTTAGCGCGCGAAGTGGACAAACAAACGCGCGTCCATAGCGACGGAAATGTCATGTCTCGCAATAAGATAACGTAGCTAAGTGACAAGTTTAATCCTGTCAGCGATTAGTACAGCCCACCTTGGTCCAGGACGAATTAGTGGACTAGGCATACAGTAAAATGTGTGGCAAATGTGGCAGTCTTTAAATCGAAAACTTACAGCTCTTTTATTTAATCATACATTTGTGTCGATGCGCATGGCGAATTCATTATTAATATTAAATTCTTTTTCAGTGGCCCGTTTATAGTGGTGAAAATGACTGCTGGGCCGGAGATTGTAGGTTAGAGTTATGAGTAATATTTTTTGCTGTTTGATTGTAAAACTATGTACAGTCACAAGGATGTGTTTAAAAATGTCCTGTATGTAGCTTATAGGCTGTGTGTGACAAGTGCTAGATTATAAGGCGAATATGCCAGGTTTCGAACCCCAGATGCCCAGAACAGGAGGCTGGAGTCTAAACTACTAAGCTATTACTGCCACAAAGTGAAAAGTGTATTGTACCTATTGCATCGATCAATCCGTACTTACAAAAGTGGTTATTACTTTTATGCACTATATACAATTTTAGTAACCTAACATACATACTTTTTATTTTAATTAGGTTAAAGTGTTCGGAAACCAATTATTTCGTCGTTATAGATAAACTATGGCCTTTGATAAGAGGCACAAAACGTTATTAAAATAACTCAAGATAGATAATAATTATTTGTTTTTATGCCTTACGAAACTTAATACCAATTAATTTTTATTTTTCAGAACATGATGTATAACCAGCCAATATTAATATTTTTCTTCACTGTCGAAAAATTTACGTTAGCACATAGACAAAGGAAGTAAAGATTGATGTATAATGTTCTACCGCGTTCTTGTCTATTGGCATTCTTTTGAGAAATGACGGCATCTGCAGCTACGAATCTACTTATTTACTACACTAATTTATAGCTGTATCTCCTGAAGTAATCAAATGTGTAAAAGTGCGGCGTTATGTCAACAAGAGACGCCCCATGCTTGACATATTGACAGGACAAAGAGATCGCATGCGGTCGCAATAAATTTATCTACCGCATCGCTATGTTCAGCGAGCCGACATTAGAATAGTGTTGATAGGGATTTTAGTCGGTTAAAAGTTTCAAAAGAAATCAGTAACATCCATACATTGTTATATCATAAAAAGGAATAGTCTCACCCTTAGACATGCATTAAAATGTTACTATGTACATATATTTTATCACACAATAATTGTAAAAAATACGAGTGTATTTTTAACCATAATTATCCATTACTCTATTGCAATCTTCAAACCATAACTATCAATATAAAAATTGAGAGCTTTCAAATGTTATATCATTAAATATTGAATTTGTAAGAGAAAAAACTGTTTCTTTGAAAATTATTTCATTATAAAGAGAAAAAACGTTTGTTTTAGTCATGATGTTGCTAACATTATGACATAAAATAATTACCTATATTGCTCGGTTTCGTGCCAAATCCGATATAATACTTCAGATTAGATAATGTCATTCGCACTTCAGATAAATTAACTTTACAATACCTTAGACATTGGTAACGTAAGTTAAGCAGATAATAACTTATAAAGTATGTGTAATCAAACCGTTATCTTTGAATATTACCCATAACTGGTCGTTAGGTACCAAATTTAAATTCATGATAAAATAAAGTAAACAAGAGAATTAGCACGGAATTCTTGTATAAAAATGTATAGATTTAAACCTTAAATACATAGCTGTAGTATTTAAGCTACTGAGCAAGAAGCCTGTAGAAGGAGATACAAGATGTAAAAATAAACAGGCAAAAAATATAGAGTCAATATGAAATATGTCCTCATAAATACATAGAAAATAGCCGCTTTCAGTTGTATTATTATTTTTATTTTGTTCCTCCTTACAGCACGTTAAACTAGTAACAAATTATACGAATACATTTTTTAGTAAAGCAAATATTCCAAAGAAATAAATGAATAGTAACATAATGCCAAGTCTTGGTTTTCTAACGTTAAACGCCTGTCACTACAAAGCGCCCTCTGTATCCCGTATCGTTCACATGTCAGTGCTGAAATTGATGTCCTTTGTCTCGCGGTGTAAATCTACGACCGAGAAGGGGAACTTTCCGCATCTATTAGGCCCTTGTCCCAATCGCAGCGACTGGCGTACAACAATTCATTAAAGAATGTATAATGCTGTTCGATTTTTATCTCATATACTTTAAATATATAGTCCGTTTGTTAATTCTTGTACTCAGACTATAATATAGTCTGCGTACGAGATCTAGATCTGCTGTAGATCTTATGGAAAAGTATTATCGTATAGCTATGGTATATATGTATATTCGGCATAATGTATAATGTGCACCGATTAATTGATATAAAACGACTGACTGAAATCGCGGAGGGTAAAATTTTAAACTTTATAAGCAATGTCTTGAACATCTTTTCATGACTGTAAGTATGGCCACACGTGTTACGTGTGATAATGGGCAGACGTTAAGATTATTTATTTATGGTTTTGAAAATATAAATGAGTGCACGACACATCTGACTAATGAACGTAGGCAACAGTGATCAGTACAAATTATTTTGGTAATTGATTTTTAAAATTATATTCGTTGTTTTTATTATTTGGTCAAAAGGAGCCTCCTATTTCGTATAAAACTAAAGAACAAATATAAATTAAATTAACATACATACATGCATACATATCGTCACGCCAGGTCCCTTGTTAATTAAATTAACCTTCAATGAAATATTACAATATGGTTTACTTTTTCGCTAATTACTTCTCGTTAAGTATGTCTTAATATAAATATATTCATAGAATTATTGTTAGGACGTTATGGGCACTTTATGTACCTACCTACCTAAGGATAATGCGAAATTGAATGATTGTCAGTTTGTGTGCTTTACTTTTTCAGTACAGTGGAGAAGCTAGAATACAATACAGCTCACTGCTAGGCTCAAGTCAAATTTCGACACGACTGGAAATATTTGCATACGTGTACAGTCTAAATATGTAGGTAGCTGCGGTAAAGATTTGTAGAAAAGTTAGTATCATGTAAAAGAACTTCCGCGACCAGTAAACCACAAGACTAAACTGCTGAAAACGAAATGTACCTTATCTAAGTCTCATTATTATTATTCACTACCGTTTACTAGTACCGGTATCACTCAAATTAAGAATTGACTGACATATCATATAGGTACCTATATAAGTTCTTCACTTCACAATATATTTACCAAAATTTATGTAAATACATAGGTAAATATATATAATACAAGATATAATTAATCAATTGATGACAAGCGTGAAGTCGCAAAGCAAATCTTCGCATTTATTCCTGGGAACTAATCAGTCTCAACGCAATATATCATCTCAAACTCATAATAACCGTAAGTAAAACAAGTCAGCCTCTGCGAAACCGAACGAACCGACGAACCTTAAACGAAGTTTAAAGGTGTTAATAGGTTATGTTAGCCATTAAAAGAGGCCTTTAACTCTTTTGATTAACAAATCCAAGCTCATAATAACAACGATACATGTAAATACTGGCATAACAGATTATAATCATGTATGTGTAATAACATAGGTACGTATTAAAAATAAAAATACTTAAGTCATCTTATGAAACAATAAATAAAAAAATGGAATGAAATAGAATTAATAAAATTCATAAATATTCAAATTCAAAATTCATATATTATAGGTATCATAAGTATGATAGATCAAATTATGGGTAGACTTTAAAGGCAATAATAATATACAAAGGTTGATTTCGAGTTCAATTTTCAGCCGAGACTAGAGCTTGCTTCGATATTGATCACTCGATAAATATTCTGTACAGTATCTCTAGAAAAGGACAAGTTTTCATTAATTTTCAATTCAATTCAATTTTCATTAATCAGTAAGACTGACATTGATCACAAATACTCGTAAAAATATATTTTATTTGGTAGTTTTATACATGTTATTGTAATTATAGTAAATTTTATATCATCGCATAAACCTCAGGAAACGCTTTAATTATGGTTAGATGTGTACACAAGTATCAAACACAACAGATAGTGCTAGTATTTTTTAAATTATGGTAATTTAAAGCCAATCTGTACACACTAGGTTCAATAAAAAACATCCGCAATCAACAATGTATAGCGAGTTATGTCTCACCTATACACCAATGACTGTCGTTTTAAACCTTGTCTAGACAAAAATAAGGTTCAATACGAAGTATTATGTTTACATACCTATAACTTACCGGTTACGTATAGGCGTTGTTATGTACTCGCAAACATTTTCTTATTACAACCTCGATGTGATATTATAGATATTATTAAGATTATCTAATCGTATGTTATTATAAGTTTTCTATGTGCTATACATATTACCTATAAACATTGTAATGAAATTTTCCAGCATTTTTTAAAATTGGTTCATCTTTTTCAGCTTAATGTCTTCAAATGATTACGAATGACTTATTTATTAACAGGTAATACCGTTTATTTTCCACTAGCTGTGCTTGCGGCTTCGCCCCGTGAAAATCAATATTTTCCCGTTTTTGCAACATTTGTCGTTGCTGCTCCACTCCTATTAGTCATAGCGTGATGTTATATAG
>DWGJ01001106.1:0-22197 GCA_018246895.1 Aspitha aspitha aspitha
ACGCGTTGCCGTGGTTACATTATGTCAAATCATATATGACAAATATCGTGCCTTTAGAAATTGATTTTATGTAAAAATGTATTGACAATTAACATTTATTATTTATTTATTTTATAAAAACTATATTATCTTTTAAGTTGGATCAAATAATACGTAGGTACAAAATTTTATTGAAATTGGTTCAGTGGTTTCGGAGATTTTCGAAAATGAACATCGTGACACGGAATTTTTATATATTTTTATGTAAGAGATATATGTGTATGTTATGTTACGTGTATAAGCAGCTCACATACACTCATATGTTCTACTTCTTAACAACTTCCTAGTGATTAATAATTATGCTTACTAAAATCAAACCGTTTTCCTCATGGGTGGGTCAAATTTGAGAATTGCTAAAATATGTAAATGTGAAAGTTAACTCTTAAAACTTTTCTTATCAACTGTTATGAAAAAAGGACAAGAAAACTCCAAATTTTGAATATTTTGAACATAAAACAATGTTTAATTAGTATGTGAAGTAGTAGTATTTTTAAACATATTTGTTTCCATTTCATCTATTGTAGTATAATCCTGTATGTATTAGTCACTGGTTTTTTACACGAATTGTATCTTAACCATAATGACTTTATTGTGTGAAGGTTTTTACAGTATGTTATGTTTCTGTACTTCTATTTTCTTTCTTTAGGGTATACGACGAGCTAGGTTCCAGTCCACAAACAGATGAGGCTACATACGAGGACAGACTTCAGTCCGTAGTCGTGTCACCGCATCGAGCGCATCGCCACCGACGGGACTCCAGCCCCGACGAACGAAAGCATTCGAAGGTTAGTCACAACTCTGCTATAGCAAACAACCTACGTGCAATAGAAGCTCATTAATAGCAGATTACGCTAGCATTATGGCAAATGAAAACGTCTATTAGCATTCGTGCTTTCTGATAGAATGTTGTCCGCTAATACTGCGCGTATCAATCACGCGCCGTCAAATGGTAACAGCCAATTATACGGTATAGCATTTGGCGTTTTGTGAAGTACGCACATTTACAATGTTGTTGGGCATTCGCTCGGAAGCGTAAAATGTAGATCAGTGGACAGACCATTTGGCTTGTAGTCTGCATGATGCAGAGCATATAAGTTTGTGATTTTTGTTATACATATTTCCTTCTTTTTAATATAATGAAGATAGGGCTCATGTATGCCTTTTTTATAATGATTATGAAATGGTGCATTACTAGTTAATACTTTACTATATCCAATTCAGCATTTAGGGTAGCATTTGGCTGGACAGTAAGTTCATTATTACTATTTTACCAGCACGCAAGGTTACAAATAATAATTAAGTTCATATCTTACACTTTTGGAACGAAGTTTCTTACGGCAGTCTTGGAGGAGATAGGTAAGAAACTACAAACTACAAACTTAGAAAAATATACATATAATGGAAGTGCTATCTATAGTATACAAGCAAATAGTGTGTAATACCTTTGTCTTTCTCCCACTTTCTTTTCATTCTCTCATCCTTTATCTTTCTGATCCCATCCCTCCTCACCAATGCATAGTGTATCTATTATGTACTTATAAATTCATGTATAGTTCTTATCATTCACGGGTGCGGCCGGTCTTTGGTTGTGTTCACATGCAAGGTGTGAAAGTTCTTGATGGAGCGTCCAGTCGCGAGCGCGTGCTCGTTTAGGTCACTTGTGCTTATATGTATTATTGTTCTCGCGATGCATTATGTTTTTTGAACATTTTGTTGCTTCTATATTATCCGAAGGAACTTCGTTCCTATCTGGTGTCCCAAGACACCACATTTAATTGTATAGGCACACCTCTTTAACTATCGTCACTAACTCTGAAAAACCTTTTACTAATAGATAAATTGATTTGTTTTGCGATCGTACTTTGATTTGTATAGATTAGATTTGTAATATCATTTCTGTCACAGGAACGACATCGTAGCGTTGGCGGTACTTCTCGACGTTCGAGGTCGGGGTCGCGCGGCGAGCGGCACGCGCCACGCCGCCGCCACCGCCGCCGCCGCGATGGGTCGGGCTCGAGGGCCGGCACGCCGTTGCGAGACGAGCCTGACGCGCCGCCCAGCGAGCCGCGTCGCCCGCCCCGCGAACGTCCGCCACTACCCATGAGCCTACCTCTACCTAAATTTGCAGTGCAGTTATTACGCGCTGCGCCTCCCGCGCCACGTCAGCCGCCGCCCCCAGCCCCCGCACCCGACTCGCCGCCGCGCCCTCCTTCTGCCTCCTCTTCAAGCGGCGGCTCTGCACCACACTCTCCTTCGCTCGAAGAGCGTATCCGTTCGCTCGATGAGAAATATGAAAAGTGGAGCGGTTCGGCCCGAACTCCTGCCGATGCACCCGATAGAGCCCGCCTTCGCCATCGGTTACTTGAAATAGATATCAATGAAGTGAAGCCTTCAGAAGTAGTTCGGTCCTTGCTTGCAAAACGCTCCGTGTTCGATGAGGACTCTGAGCGTTTAGAAGGTGCGGTAAGAGCGCCCAGCCCTAGTAGTCCGAGGACACGAGGAGCAACGTCGCTACCGCGTGCCCTCAGATATCCCTTTCCATCGCACGCACCGCCGGAACCCGATGCAGACTTTGAGCGCCCCGAGCGTTCGGAACGTCCGGAACGTTCTGATCGTTTTGAACGGTCCGACCGTCCCGTGGACCCGCGGTTAGCTCGCACCGATAGACCAGAACGCCTTCCGCAGCCGGACAGACTACTCAAGGTAAATGAGGCAGACTACAGAAACGAATCTAGAGCCCGTCCGAGGACGCCATCAGTGGACAAACTTCAAACAGAGGTATCTATTTGCGAATCAAAGCCTACTCAACAAGTGGAAAGGGACCGTTCAGACATCGATGGAGAAGCTACTAGAAAGTTAATCGGAAGACGGCGACGCGAGTCGTGCTATATGAAAGAAGACGAGAAAAGTTTTACCTGTGTTGATTCTGATGACATTTTGGAAGCTTTACGTGACAACTTAAATAGTGATACAACCACTCGGCGAGAGTCCGTAGACACATCTCAGGTCACAGAATGTTTAAGTTTAGGAAGTAAATTGCCCACCCCAGAAGTATCAAATAAAATTACTAATGATGTTCTTGAGAACTCTGTAGCGCCGGATAATGGTAATATGCCACCTCAATCGGATGTAGAATGTAATTCCGAAGATAATATGAGAACATCTTGGGTTCAAAACAATAAACAAGATCGGTTGGTTCATTCTGAGAAGTCTGTATTAAAAGATTCGGGTTTTATTAAGTGCGAGTTTAATACCAAAACAGAAATGACTTCCAAAGATGGTCTTAAATCAAAGTCTATCAATGACAGCAAGGCTGAAAATATAAATATTCAAACAAAAATTGAGATTGAAAGACTTCAGGAGAATACCATTCAGAATCATATTGATCAAGAAATTCTTTCTTTTCATATTAATGCATCAAAACATTTGGTTTCAGTTAACAATACGGATCTCATTGTTAATACGCCACAAACTCTCTGTCATGAAGTAAAACATGATGAAAAGAATGAAATAGAAAGGCAAAACCATATTCATGCAGAGTCATTACAAAGAGATAAATTAGAAGAGGAAAATATTGAAGTAGATAAATCCCACGATAAGTTAAAACTTGTCAATAATATTTTTTTTCACACAGACAAAAGAGTTATTGAAGGTGAAAGGAAGTATGATGATAGCCTAAAAAGTGAACGTGATAAAGTAAGGCAAAATAAAGAGAGAATTGAAAAAGAAAAACATGACAATGACAGAGAGAAGGTTAAAGTTTCCAAAAATATTAAAATCGAGAAATACGATAAGGAAAAGAAATCAAAGGACGAAACAAATTTCTACAAATCTCACACGGATAAAATGAATAAGAAGGTAGAGAAAGATCAAGAAAAGATTGATGACAAACATCGCGAATTTGACAAAATTAAATACGCGGATGATAAATCATTGCGTCATAAAAATCACAGAAAAGATAGACATGAAAAAGATAGGCTAAAACATATTTCTGATTTAGAGTCGTCCAATAAAACGAAAAAAGAAGATAAACATAAACATGAACGACTTAAAAAGGAAAGTGATTTGAAGCGTGACAATAAAAAAGATTCAGATCAAATTAAAAGCCGTAAAACTTCTAAAGACGAATCTTCAAGAGATCTCTGTCGAAAAGATTCCACTGATTCTGCAGCATCAAGAACTTCCCACGATTCTACTAAATTACGAGATTCCGATAGTAATGATATGAAAGACGAGACACGAGCAAAAGTAAAGTTATGTAATGACATTCATAAAGAACTTGACAAAGATGCTATAATTAAGATTGTAGAAGCAGTAAAATTAGATCCGAAATGTAAGAACAAAGTTGAAACTAAAGAAGAAAAGGATTCAGAAAACCTAGCTAAAAGTAAATGTGACAGTAACAACGAAACTTCTTCGTTGCAGCAAAAGCAAAAGGCTGAAACTGTAGAAAAGCAACGCCACTATTCTTTTGATTCGTCGGGTCTAGATAGCAAAAGAAAAGAACGCTTAAATTCATGTTCTAGCTTACCATCTAATATTGGACATAAAAGGAGAATGTCGTCCCAAGATAGTCTCGATTGTTTAAACGATGATACTAAAAAGACTAAAAATGATGTTAAATATCCGGAACGAAGGGATTCAAAAGACTCCAGAAGCACAGAGAGACATAAAACTACAAAATTTAGTAAAGGTCACTTCGCTAAAATAATCGAAAGTAAAACGAAAGATGATAAAAAGAATCAAGTTAAACCCCCGGATGAGATATTTCTACAAGTTAAAGAGCCCGAGATCAAGGAAACTACTGTTTCGGACAAGATGAGGAATTCGAAGAAAAGTCCTAAAGAAGATAATGAGGGGACAAATCAAAGTATACAGAATGAAGTATTGCAAAGTGATTTGGATTTTTTGGCCACTTTAGAATTACGGTCTAGTGAAGAAGATGAAAAGCAAAAAGCTATGAGAAAAGAAATGAAAGAGAAGAAGCGTATACAACAGTTGCAACAGATTCAAGAACTACAGATGCAACAGGATGCACTTCAGCAAGCTGAAATTATTAATAAAATAAAAGATGACAAAAAGCATAAACCTGAAGATAAGAAAAAGGATTTAGTCCGTGAAAAGCGCAAGTCAACGGACAGAAAAAGCAAAGATGAGAAGGTAGATAGCAGTAAGCGTAAAAACCGTAAGCAAACGCAAAGTTCTGATACATCTGATTCTGATGAACCAAAGAAACACTCAATTTTTGATATTGTCGATGATGGTCCTACATATATATCTATGTATGATAAAGTTAAAGCTCGTTCTTGTAAAAATATGCAAAAACAAGAGGAAGAAAAACGGCAAGAAAAAATCAAAGCCAAATTCAGTCAATTAAAACAGAGTAGAGCCAAGCGTGAGGAGAAGAAACGATCTAGTTGGGATGAAGATAGTGACTCCGATCATGAGAGGCAGAAGTCACATAAGACTTCTATGGACAGTTCTTCGGAAGACGATCAAGTCGTTAACAATAAAAAACGAGAAAAGTCGCATATGCTAAATATTGAGTATGATCCACAAAAATGTAACGACTATTACAGTGCGCCAAGTAATGAAGAAGATTCTAGAAATAAATTATCACGAAAAAATTCAAGATCTCGAATAATGTCTGATACTTCAGACGAAGAATCATCTAAGCGACATTCTAGTAAAAGTCCCGTATTTATCAATCGGATTAAAAGAGAAATTTTATCAGACTCTGAATCAAATTTGTCTAAAAGTAAAGATAGCGACGGTATTCTTAAAGATTCTTGTGAGGATAAAATAAAAAGGACGTCATTGTTAAATTTATTTGGAAAAAGTGATAGCGATGATTGCAAAGTAAAATCAAATTTAGAAACAGATAATGACTATAAGGTTTCTTTTCTTAAAAATGAAATTTCTTCAGAAACAGAATCCGTTTCATCAAATAGAAATTCTAATGAACAACGTAAAAAACATAAAAAGAAACAGAGAAAACATAAATATTCGTATTCTGATGAAGATTTTAAAATTGATAATAGTAACGATGCCATAGAAGGAGAAATTAAACTTAAACATGTAGATAAAAGTAGGAGACATAGTAACAAAAAAGAAAAACGCAAAGACAAAAGTCGTGAAAGTATTGAAGCAGATGATGGTCGAGAAGAAAAGAGTAATAAAGTTAAAAAGGATAAAAAATCTCCGAGCCATTCTGGTGATGGAGGTTCGGAGAATCAAACAAATACCCTAAAAAAAGATGGGAAAATGGAAGATATATTCGGTCCTCTATCTGACGAATCGGATAAAGATAGCAGTACATTACAAAATAGTAAATTAGATTTTGTATCTCATAATTATGAACAAATTCTCAACTCAACAAATGACAAGATAATCCATAATACTGAAGACCTTAAACATAAAGACGATATGAGGCGTAGAAAAGAGCGAAAGCGAAAAGAAAAACGATATTTTGCTAGGGATGATGATAATAGTTTAGATGTTGATGCTGTCAGTAAAGCAATTGAAGCTCGATTATTCGCTGACACGCCTATTAGTGATGAGACACGTATAAGAGTAGAGACATTTATCGACAACCTTTCAAAATCAAATCATAGTGATGAACAATATTCAGATATTAAATCAGATACGAGTAAGATTATTGACAAACACGTCGAGAGATTAAAAAGGGAAAGCAGAGAAAAAGAAAGAAAGAGGAAGAAAAAGAGGAATAAAGAGGACCGACAAAATCGAAAAGAATATCAGCACTTTTATCATAATGACCAAGATGATATTATGGATAGATTCGAAACTTATGATTGCGGAAGGGATGTTCAAATAGTGACAAATACTATGTTGTTGGATATACCCTTACCAAATGATGAACAAATAAAAGATCATACCGGTGTAAACTGTAACTCACTTTTGCAGTCACCCAGTCTTCCTCGATTAACAGAAAGTCCTTCACTTGTACATTTAATTACTAATAATGATAATAATATAAATGAGAGCGATACCCCGGATATTATGATTATAGATGACAAAACTAACAGTGATTATGAGGAAACGAAGTGTATCGAAGTTCATGATATACCAATGCCACCTCCTTTTGAAAACATTGTTCAAAATATATGTGATGTACCACTTCCCAAAGATCCTTTACCAATTAAAAATACTGAATCGTCGAATACCGACTCAATACCGATACCCAGTATAGAAATAGATGTGAGTAGTGAAGACAGTAATGAAAATGCTGTTCGGAGCATATCCAATTTGGATGACGAATCTGAGAAGCATTCCGAAAAAGATGATACACTTACGTGCAAACTTGATAAGAAATTGGAAGAAAAACCCAGAGCAATTATTTCACAAGAAGAGACCGAAGATGCAGTTGCTGCACTCTTAGGAGAAAGTTTCGGTGGGAAAGCTGACACATTTATTAATTGCTATGAAGAAGTCGAAAATAACCCTTCGGTTCAAATTGAAATTCAAAGCACTACTATAGAGAATGAAAATATCCCGGAAGAAGATGCTGAAGAGATGAGACAAGCAGTTCAAAATTTAAATGCATGTGAAATGGAAATGAAACCCGACACACCAGTTTCAGATAATGATCTTTTATTAATTGATACTGATCCCGAGGAAGCAGAAGAAACGTCTCAAGATGCGATAGAAAGATTACCCATTAATATTATAGCAACAAACCAGGCTCTAAATAATAGTTCAAAGTCAAACATAACCAAGAGTAATGAAGTAGCCAATGTTAGCCTTTCAAAGCCAAAGTCAACACTAGTTCATTCCTTAAATCCTGAAAATGAGACCAACATTAAGTTAAATGAGAAAGAGATTAAAATCCCTTTAATTAAACGGGACTCTATTCATCATATAACTGCAATTACAACATCTACAGGAACACCTGTTATCACATCATGGACGTTATCAAACTCTAAACTAGTTGAATCTCAAGTTATAAGTATACCATCAAATTCAATAAGCAACAAAGATTCAAATGAAAATAAACCAAAGCATATAACCGCTAATATAGTTCAAATAAAAACGTCTCAAAATCAAAATGTGCAAGTCAATAATACTTTGAGGCCTATTATAAATGCCAATCGTGTCAATGCACCATATCAAGTAATCAATCAGATTATTCGTCCTCCAGTATCAAATATGCAACCTCCTACCATAAAAATACCCGATCAGAATATTTTATACCAAAAACCTCACGGAATCGTTATATCTCCGAGAATGACGAACGAAGCTAAATTACAGAGTCCGAAAGCTAGTCCTCAAGCCGAAGCCGTGACTTCGCCACGACTAGCAAATGTGACCGTACTGAATACGCCGTCGCAAAATTTAAATCATGTCGGAATGTCATCGCCAAATGCAATACAGCAGCGCTCCCCGGGGCAGGTGACGGTCGTACGTATGCAGCAACCACCGCTAAGCCCTTTGCAGGCCGTGCACGTTCCGCATGGCGCGAGAGCCATGGTGTCGCCCAATAGACCGAACTCCGTTTTGGTACAAACTCAAGGATCTCCCTTACATTTTAATCGTCTACCAGTTACTCCCGTTCTTGCACCAATTTCGAAACAGTTCGCTACCAACAACTTAATCCAGCAGAGTAAATCGGTGGTCACTAATTCTGCCATGATTCAGCAACAGAAAATACAGAATAAAACGGGAGACTCTAGGAAAAATGATTCACGAATAGTCACAGATAATTGTAATGATAATGCTAAAATAATTTTGTCTCCGACTAGATTGCAGCCTGGCACAAATCCTACAGTGTTGGCACAAAATCGGTTAATTTCCATACAAAATGCTGTACATGTGGAAAAATTGAATTCTACTTTAAATGTTTCTAGCAAATTATTAATTAATAAAAGCCCTAAAAGTGATAAAAGAGAGAGTCCCATGCATAAATCAGAAAACCATGCCCCTTTTGGATCTCCACCGATAATTATTCAAAACTATTCTAAGCCTATTGTATGTAGCCTACAGCAATCAAATACTGTTAATAGAGGACCGAATACAAATGTTATACATGCATTAAATCCTCAGCGATTATTGACAACTGCTCCTATGACTAGTGTAATACAATTGGATGCAAGTAAAGTACCCTCATCTGTTCTATCTATGGCATCGATCAGACAGCCCACAGTGCTAACAAAGTCTGAGCCCACTAGTACAAATGCTGTTACAACTTCAACTCTTTCAAATGTTGTAATGACTCCCGTTTTGTTAAAAACTCAATCAAAAGGTACTGTTACAGCTAATAAAAGAAATGACGAAGAAACATCAGAAAACAGTCCTTGTACTCTCAAAAGTCATTTGTTACAAAATAATAAAGACAGAATTAATGAAAAAACTTCTGATCATAATGATACAGATCGAGAGGTTATCAATTCTATAACACCAGAGCATATAACAAAATGTGAAACAGATTTTGAGGAGTTATTAAAAGATAAAACGAATGAAATCAAGGTAACCAAGAACCCTGAAAAGAAATTGGAGATAAATGTTTTAAAAGCTATCGCTGTTATGAACCAGAGTAACGAAAGACCGAAAAGTGTAGATATTCGGGAAAAAGAAATTTTTGACAAGGAAGACTCTACAATGGCAGAGGAAAGTATAGATCAAGAGCCATCACTTTCTCAAGATAAAATAGATAACACGGACAATAACAGTAATATTGATTTGAAAGATAAAATAGATAATACAACTGGTGGACACACACTAAAAGAAAATGATTCTGGTGTCATCATAGAAAAATTTAATACTCAGTCAAAAATAATTTCTGCAGATGACATAGATATAAATAATAGTGGGTTAAATACTTTATTAGAAACAAAGCAACCTACTACAGAAGATAATAATGAAGCTTTTAATTGTTTGTCTCTTTCATTAAATAAAACTGTAAATAAAGAACAAAATTTGGATGAAAATGATTATTGGTCTGCAAAAGATGTGAATATAGAATCTGTTATAAAAAAAGTTGACTCTTTATGTAATGAAAGTTCTGATTTGAATGTAGAGAAAGAGATTGTTATATGCAATGATACAGATGAGTCTAATCTAACAGAACCATTACAAAATATTACTTTCGAGGACCCTGAATTAAGGCACAAAAGTAGTCCTAAACTTGAACCTACTATGGAAACTACTGCAACTGAAGAGTCAACTATACAAAAATCGATAGTTACAGGTAAGCGAGGCGGACGTAGCTTGCGCGGGAGAAAATCTGAAAAAGTTCAAGATAGAGTACAAACCCGACAGATTTCAAAGCCCGCTAGAGGGACCGGAACTTCCAAACGCGGTAGAGGAAGAGCCAAAGTAGACAAAAAAATTAAAAATTTCGTAAGCAGTAGCATAAATAACATCCCCGGAGACGTTTACGATTTTCACGAAGATTCAGGTGATGAATCCGCATCAACCAAACCAGAAAATAGACCTCGCCTGATTTTAACTATAAAGAGTCCACTATCGGGGCAATGTAATGCCACACCAACATCTACGCTCAGCATTACTCCAAAAGACGTTACGAAAAATATCGAGAAATGTAGCAAAGAGGACAAATTAGAAGTTTTTGCGTCGCCAACGACCAACACTCGAAAATCTAGAAGACTTCAGGAAAAAGATGTTCAACGTAGTACTGTGGACGACGTAATCGATGACGTTATCAAAGGGTCCGTGAATCAGCTCAAAATCAACAAAGATCCTATCAAGAAGAGAGCTACTAGACAAGCGAATGCTAAAAGTGCCGTCGAAAAAACTCCGAGTTCAGATACTAGAAAGTCTCCAAGGGGAGCTAAGAGGACGAGAGATCGTAGTATTTCTGATGCTTCAGTCGATAGCAGCGAAGAAATTCCTAGGAGAGAAGATGTTGCTAAGGAGCCAAAAGTGCCTAAACTAACGGAAACAACTATCGTTACCAGGTCGGAACTCGAGCCGGTTGCAGTTCGTCAGTCTGTATCTGTAATCGCACCACCAAACCCGATTTCATCGTCTACGCCTGTCTCGGTTTCTGCTCCCGCACCGGTGCTTGCTCCAGCTTCTCTCTCGAATTCGCCTTCGATGCCGGCCCCGGTTCCTGTCTCCGTTTCAGTTTCAACACCTAGTTCGACACCCATAATGAAACCCCCGAAGAAAATGATATCCGAGATTAGCGCAAAGTTGGCTGGCGTTTTCGATACGGCGATCACGGCATCAACTGTACCCGCTATACCCTTGGCGCTCCCCGAGCGCGTGGCCCTGCAGCCCGAGCGCTCGCTTTCGGAACCCGAACGGTCGGGAGTTCCGCTTCGAGATCTAAAGAGCGCCGAGCCAGTTGTGATCATGGCAGGTGCGGCGGGTGGCGACTGCGTGTCTTCGGGTGAAGTGGCATTTGCGCGGCGGCTGGTGGACAATGTGCCCGGCGGCATGGCGCCGGTGGGCGCCACGGAGGCGACGGACGCTCGCGGTCAATCGCCTGCGCTGCCGCATCGTCCACCTTCCACTCATCGTCCCGCCGACCGAGCTACGCCCATACTCGTGAGGTGAGTTGCATTTAGTTCAACTTATGTAATTTATGTAAAAAAAAAATTTTTTCTAAAAATAACTATGGTTAGATTGACGTTTTAGAAACATGTATTTTTAGATAATGATAAATTACATTATAAACTGTAATTGTCTAAATCGCCATTCATCTCCGTCAACAAAGTTTTCTTCCCCGTAATCAACATTTGGCAAAAAAATTAATCATTACCAACAAATAATTATATGTGTGTTCAAAATACAATTTGTGTCTAAATGTTTTAGTGTGGAAGATTTTAGCAGATATGTATTTTAGATGTAATAGGATGAATGCCATAATACAAAATATGTATGTATATGGTTTATATACGTATAATCTGTCTGTCATTGATGTAATGAAAAGATTTAAAACGCTGGTAGTCCTGATCCTGATACTTTTAGAGCGCTGTAAAATATGAACTTGTCAACATTTGTCTTAAAAGAAAAAGCATATTACTTGAAAGGCATGTATAGTGATATTACTTTATAAATTAAATTAACATAATATATTATCTTATAACTCATAGTCACACACTGCATCACAAACAGTTTGTAAATTGAGGATATTCCAGTCTCTGTGCTGTTGCTTCAGTGAATGGAAGAGACAATTTTTCATAAATGTTACCGAAATACAGTTAAGACATTTAAATAAATTTTAACTGATAGATAATCTGCATAGGCACAGTAAGGTTACTATGTTAATTAGTCAAATTGTTAATTCGTTGCGGCCAGAACCAGTGCCCATGGGATATAAGGGGACGTTTTACGTTAAATTAATTATAATCTTTGATTTATTAAATTAAATTTCATTAATTCACCCTATGGCAGTCCATAGAAGTACGTTTAAAGCCTCCTTCAGTTTCGCGATTCAATATTATGCGATGATTCTCTGCGCTTGTGTAAATGTACTTTGCTGCTTATGTAGAAAGATAATTAATATCTGAAGAATGATAATTATATATGAAAGACAATTAAACATCAATAATTAGTAAGAAATCTACATCTATATGTCCCGCAACCTCATAACAAGTTGGAAAAATCGTGCATCATTATTGGTCGTGTAGAGGTGGCGATGGTGACATCGGTGCAGCAGCAGTGGGAGTAGCGGGCGCGATGGGTGCGGCGGGTGCGGCGGGTGCGGGGGGCGCGGCGGGCGGCGTGCGCGGTTTCCGCGGTGCCTACGCGGGGCCTGCCAGCCTGCCACGCGGCGCGCACCACCCGCAGCACGCGCACCATCCGCAACACCCGCAGTGCCCGCAACACCCGCAACACCCGCAACACCCGCAACACCCGCAACACCCGCAGTGCCCGCAACATCCACATCATGCGCAACATTCGCAACTCTCGCATCACTCGCCGCAATCGCCACATTCGCTCGCCAAACAAGTTCCACAGGCTATCGGCCCTCACCATCAACTCAATACTGGTATGTTTAGCGTAATCATGAATACTATTCATTATCTGCTATTTTGAAGTGGCCGCATTATGTCAACACTCATATAATAAATTGTTATTTTAGTCAACAGTAAAGTATTATTATTATTTTGAAATGTCTCATTGATAATTTTAGCTATAAATAAACAATGGTAATAAATTGACCAATATCGTCTTAAACTTCTAGCATCTCGGGTGACAATTACGAGCGTGCCAGCAGTTAGCCCTCAGGGCCAGATTTCTATGGTGAGTCTATTAATGCTTATACTAAAATAACCTTACCATTATTACCTATCCTTTTCCTTTACATGTGTCCTGTCGGCAGCCGGATATAGTACATATAACACACATTCTGTTAAGATATTTCATATGTCAATTCTGTTCATGCTACCTGGGATAGTCTGCCGAATTAGTTACAAGTCCTCCGCCTGCACATCAGCATACCTCACCTATTACTTTGGTATATTGCAATGTAATAATATACTTTTATATATTTAAACTGTGTCTCTTTAGTCATTACAAACTTGTTTTAAACATTGAATTTTATTTTACAGGGCGAGCGAGGAATGTATCCTCATTTTTCACATCAACATTATCAGATGTATCAACAACACTTTCGTGCAACCCAGGACCAGTGTCGAACTTCTTCGTCATCCCCTTACTCTAGGTATGTCATTTTTGAAGTACGGTTGTTTCAGCTTGTTTAAGATTGCAGTCCTCACTGTTGCTTAATAGCAACAATCTCAAGCATTATTAATACCTGGTATATTTTATGTCAAGGGTGCAGGACAAAACAATATGAAACAAGATGCTCTAACTTACTTCTCAAACATATTTGTTGATACTGTCCAAATACCAAACATATTAATGTTAACTGAATGCAGAATAGATGAATATATAGTAATAAATGAAATCGATGAGTCGTATTTTCTAAAGGTCATCTGAGGCAGAAGGGTCAGAGGCGCCGACTGCGCCCCTCCTGGAATTGCGGCGGCCGGCGGGCGCGCGCGTCCCTCGCCCGCTGCACTCGCCGGCTCCGCCCGCCGCCACGGCCGCGCCCGCCGCGCCCGCCTGCCCCGCCGCGCCCGCCGCGCCGCCCGACCGGCTTATCAGTGAGTCATTTTTGACTTAAAAATATCTATTCGCTCCGGAAGCACAGCAGAACCTCGCACAACTTTGTTGCCTACAAACTGTATTAAACATGTTTGCTGCGAAATCTCGTTTAGTGGTCCATGGCTCGCCTGCTTCACACGGCCGATAGTGAAGTAGCGGAGTCTTTTTCAATTTGTAAATGACTCATTGTTTCAAAAAGTGAAACAATAAAAATATTTACTACGTGACATATTGACAAGCAAATATAAGAAGAACTACCTGACAAATCGTCGAAAAGGATATAAAAAGCTATGATCAGGGATTACGTACCTGACAGATAACGACAGTTTTGAATGAGTTTATGTTCGCACAATTATCTGCGATACCGGTGTCGATTACGGCTCCTGGGACAGTCCGCCACATAAACATCGATAATATGAGTGCAAGTCATTGTGGGTAGTCGGTTAAGTATACATTGAAACTCGCAGTTCGTTCTTGCGGCTCCACGTGAGCATTCTGCGTCTACACATGACAAATGTGCATAAAAATGAATTAATAAAATAAAGGTAAAGGATGCGTTAACATTATATGCGACACTGGGATATAATACTGTATTTTAAAAGGTATTCTGATCCTTGTCACGAAAGGTACTAGGTAGATTATTAATATATAATAAAAATTAATATTTTTCTTTGTTCGTAGTGTAAGATTTGTCCAAATGAATGAATGGAATGAAATGGTTAATTAATGGATTGATTATTTTTATTATTATTGCCGTTACAGTTTGAAATAATTGATATTTGTATCAGGTCTGTCTATGAGTTGATACGAACTCATAAAATTGAAAGTAATTCAATGTTATTTCATAATAAGAGTGTTAAAATAGAATGTAATGGATTCATGCGTTCCGTGCAGTGTACGCGGTGCGGTGCGGACGGTCGCCGCCGCCGGCGCCGGCGTACGGCCCGTACCGGCCCGCGTCCTCGCTGCCGCCCGCCGCCGCCGTCGGCCCGCCGCACGCCTCGCAGGTGCCGCGCGAGGCCGACTCGCTACAGATGTTGTTGCAGGTGACTTGTACACCATTATATACCATCACACCACCTCACCACCACACCACCACACCACCACCGTACCACCGTTGGCGGAATTGATTCTTCCATCAGTCAGTCTCGAGATAGAAAAGTCTTGGTCTCCCTCAGGACTAACATCCATCGACACTTGCATTGTCTATCTGTTTTGTCATTCTTTTATCTTCTATTATTTTCACATGTGTGAATCTTCGGAGCATTCTCTTTCTTATTTTCACATTAATATTGTCTTTTAGAGGAACACCTTTCGAACATCTGTAGTAAGAATGCGGTCAGCGTGTCACACCACATATTCGCCGTAACGATCTCATCTCGAAAACTTTTATTTGAAATTTATTTATTTATGTACATTTTGACGACCACAAAAACGTTACATTAAAATATGGTCATAAAAAAAAATTACGTAAAACAGAGATACCAAGGCGGCACACACATACAAACATTGCATACTTACGTACATACATGCATACAACACATATACCTATATTTGACATTGGATATTAGCCTTTTCTTATGGTCTACTTTCTACTACTATCTTTGCTACGGGTTTTCTGATGTTACTTTGGACGTTGGGATCCCGAAACGAATGCACGATGTAATATTGTTGTTTCCCGTTTGCGGCAGCGGTACCCGGTGATGTGGCAGGGGCTTCTGGCGCTGAAGAACGATTCGGCTGCGGTGCAGATGCACTTTGTGGGCGGCAACCCCGGCGTGGCGGCCGACGCCCTCTCGCGCAACTCCGACGGCACGGCCGCCTCGCTGCTGCGCATCGCGCAACGCATGCGGCTCGAACAGGCGCAGCTCGACCAGGTGCACCGCAAAATGAAGGTCTGTTCTCTTATTGCATATGCATACTTAACAAGTATGGATCTTAATCAAAATTGAATTTACATTTAAACTTAGATACATGTATTTATGTATGGGTAATTTCACAATTTGTATAAATAATTGCGAACCTAACCCACATCCAGCGCGACATGGCAAATGACTACAAAGGTCTTTAAATAAAGAGAACAAAAACTCACATTTTTTTTATTCGAATAGTGTAGCAAACGAGCAGGCAGCAGTCGCAAGTGGATATCCCACTCTTTATGTATGCAAGACATTTATATAATTAAGCAGCGTCTGGCGTTGAGTTTACGTAGAATATAACTCATATCTATAGTTTCCTATCAGAATGCAATGATTTTTGGTTGGTCAACAGATGGACATGGAACACTGCATGCTGTTAGCGTTGCCGTGCGGGCGGGACCACATGGACGTGCTGCAGCAGTCCACTAACTTGACGGCGGGGTTCATCACCTACCTGCAGCGCAAGCAGGCCGCCGGCATCGTCAACGTGGCCCCTACGCCTGGACATCAACAAGTAACCTAAAGATTTTTTTATCATAGTTAGAGAAACATCTTTTTAAAAAAAACTTTCTTAACAATTTGCTCTAAATATCTGTGAAACGTTTGAATATCACGTGCTATAACTATCAAACTATGTTATAATAATTTATAATGTTTCTGAGGCGTGTGGAGTCCACCGTCTGCACTCGATCAAATTGGTAGACTAAGGCCGAAACCCTCTCCCTACAAGAGGAGACCCAGTCTGGCAGTGGACCAATATAGGATATTATAGCAACAGAATAGAAACATATTAACATACAGGAAATGCTTCGTTCCGGTCTTGAGGGTTTATCGACAGAATAGTTTTATCAAAAGCGAGTGTTTCGCTAAGCAGTGTTAGTGAGGCCGTTGTTGTTGTCCGCAGTCAATGTACACGGTGCACATCTTCCCGTCGTGCGACTTCGCGAACGAGAACCTGACGCGCATCGCGCCCGACCTCATGGAGCGCGTGAAGCACATCGCGCACCTGCTCATCGTCATCGCCACCGCCACCGTGTGAACATTCCCCGACTCGGACTATTTTAACTGATTATTTTAGTAACGCGTTGTAAATAAGGCCAGGTTGTGAAACTTCATTTATAATTTTTTACCTTATGCGTCGACCTGGTGAGACGCCGTCGTGAAGACGTTTGATGCCGGACGGAATGGAGACCGCTAAGGAATACCTCTAGGAGTGAAGCTCGTTGTAGTGTAACGTTTAGCGTATTTATTGTACGGACGGGGCGCGCGAGCCGCCGTCCGTTATTTAAGACTTAGTTCTAACAAGTAGCTTGTAAAATACTTTTGTTATGGTCGACTGGGCTCGACCTTATTCGGAGTTTAAAATTTATAAAAGTATGAGAAGAAAAGTCAATCAAAAATATATTTAACTTTGGGTTCTGATTAGACGAAGGGCGATCTATCGAGCATTTTTTATTGTTAGTGTAAATTGTTATTTTGTTTTAAGCCTTTAGGTCTAAAGTAATTTAAATGTTGTAAATACCGAATCCATTCATACTGAAGTTTGATTTATTCAATAATTTCATTACGGTAGGTAATGGAAACTCGTATTACTGGGTCGAATGATTGCTGTTAATTTGTAAAAAAGCGATTAAAGAATAAAACGTAAGTAAAAAATGCACGGAAAATACCTGAACTGTGATTCTGACTTTTTAACGTAGGGTTATAAGTAGTCTTATGAGTATAGAGAGTCGTGTCACCCGCGGCGCGAGTGGCGTCGCTTCACCGAATTGCGGACAAAGTACTTGATGTTAATAGTTGATGTGAATAATACAAGTCAACAGTTTTCTAATCTTTTTTAATTTTTAAACGTAGTTCATATGGAATTTTGAAATATAATTACTGACAGATTTTTTGGAAATACAAAAATTTCCCAATGGCTCGAATCGATCGATTGAGGAATTTTTGTATCGAATTTATCGTATTCAATAGCCCTTTGAAGATGTATCCATGCAAAAAAGCGTAGCTCGGTGCGCGAAATGTGCTCGTACGGATATTGGCTAAAATGGAGCATGTGCCAATATGGATACGACCTATTTCGCAGCGTGCGGCAGGTCGTGTAAAATGTTAGCTCGATAGGACGTTATTCATATCATGTAGACATCGGCGGTGTCGTGCGCCGTGCGCCGTGCGCCGCGCCCGGAGTCGGAGAGCGAGGCCGCCGCGCCGGCGCGTGCCCGACGACGTACTCTCATTCCACGTGGCACCCACCTAGTGCTGTAGTTTCGTTTCATTACTAGTTCCGAGTGTGCGTTAGAGCGAGCGGGGAGTCGTCCGTCTCGCTCTCGATCGCCACCCTCACTTTAGTGCTATTGCTTTTATATTTTTTATTTCGCCAAAATTTTCCACGATGATCGCTATAATTATGCGTCGCTGTCGTTATTTCTTTACGTTACTACAAGTTTAAATAAATATTCTTTTCCACTAATACCGAATGCATGAACTGACAATATTGTACTTCTCATAAATTTCAATCGTCTGCATCGATGTCTTTCTGCGAATCGATGTTAGCTTCAAGCGTGTTATGTTAAGCCGTCTTTCTCGAATGTTAACTTCTGATTCATCGGCATCTCTCATTGTATAGTTAGATAACGGTGCGACCATCCTGTCGTACTCGAAACAAAGTACAAAATATTTTATGTATTGTAATTTTATATGTACGATATAGAAAATAACAGCACAGGTAATATTATTATGTAAATTCATTTTAAGATTTAATGTATAGTTGTATAAATGATGTATGGTTTGTCATGTTTCCGTCGCAAGCAGTTCTCGACTTAGCTAAGAGGAACACTAACGAACTCGTCACTTCGTCCATTAATTTTAAAACATAATTTTATTAGTAAAACTGATACCCAATATGTACACTTATTCTTATTTGAATTCCTTAAGAAGGAACTCATGTAAATAAGTCTTCATAATACATAGCGATACAGTATTTAGAATTGATATTCAGAAAAAATTATGAGATAAGAACACATGAGAATTATAAAAAGGTATTTATTACTGTCAAATTGGTATTTACTCATCATTTATTTATTCACCGGGTGTGATTATTGCTTTGTTTATTAAGAACATTCAGACAATTTTAACTGTTTCGCCTAATAAAATGATATTCGCATCATCAATTTTAAAACTATGTCAAAATGTCAATTACTAATATTTAATATTTTCGTAAAGATATCCATGCTCCAGACCATTATCATTATATTTTATTTTTCATAAAAATGTTTTAATTCAGTAAGTTGAATGCAGACCTAAAGGAATAATGCTGTAATAATGTGAGAAGTATAATATAGTTTTGTTTATATAATATTTCAAGACGAGGAAGATTTGAAGGGAGAATCAATCGGAGTCCCACTTCGAAGTGTCCTCGAGCATAGTAATAGTTGAAGGAGGGCGGCGCTCCGTGGCGGCGCCGCGCGGGCCCGGGGGCGGGGGGCGGGGCGGGCGCTGCGGCGGCGGCTGCTGCCGTGTGCGAGTTGATAGAGTTAAATATATGTAAAATTAACATTTGATCTCAAGTGTGCAGCAAAAGTGAAGGTGAGGCGCTAGACTGTTATATTGCAGCAGCCGCGGCCGGACCCCGCCCGTCTTTATATTCGACTTTAGTTATAGTGGAGCGTAAGAATATAAAAAAAATATTGTGATCATATTTCTATAATAAGTTTAAAATGCTAGGACTTAGAGATAATTGTATATTTTGTACATATTGCAAATAGTATTGTATCTTTACTTCCCTTTATCCAAAACCAACCCAGACTCCTGCGTGTTATGTACCTCCTACCTACCAATACTATTAAAAAAATATTACATAACTAGTATTTTTATTTATTCGAACACCTCTGCTTAACACTGTACAACACAGCAATGTATTTATAAATGGTAAATATTAACTAAATTTCGTGTGTGAAATGCAAACATTTTTCCTTGCCTACTCGGAAATTTCATTATATTCAAATAAAAGAAATCATCTTTCTCACGTCATATAAGCCCATTGTTATGTGTATTCAAAAAATTTATTTTTGTATGTGAATTAGACAACATGGTAAATCATGTCATAAAGTTCATAAACCAACTTTTGTGTAGTGATCTAGTATTAAGTGCTACCAATTTTATGATGAACTGGCTGCGCCTACAGAAGTATGATAAGATTGCAAGAATTAAAAATGACCACAATATATGAAAATGAGTACACGGATTCAATTATTTAATGAACTCTTAACGTAAATATATGTTCAAAGTAGGACAAGATAAAGGCGACTAAAGTTATGTCGGATGGTAATATTTGGTTTAACACTGATAAGCATATTTGACACATTGCAACAGAGTAGATTACTAACAGAGGCAAAACTTCTCGTAATATATGTATTGTATCATATAACAAAGTCTAATTCTATAAAGTTTTGTCTCTGCTTGACTCATATTTATACTCAAGGTATAGATAAGGCTTTCAAACTTTTCTTGAATTTGAAATTTTATATACTTTTGTATGGAAGATAACATTTCAATTAATTGTATGTTCTTAAATATTATTCTTGGTAAATTTAAGCAAATTTACCTACATTACGCCGGTAAATAACTGCTAGAGAACGTGGTAAGATACTACAATTGAAATTTACGTAGACAACATTTATGATGTCAAGTACCTATTAAAAATTTAAAATGAATAACTAGTCCTGTTGCAGAGAAAGTACATGCAAGGATCAGACTGAATAATTAGCGCGATATTCGTGATTGCGTTAAATTGGTGTATAACCACAATCTACTACATGTATTGACAATAAGTCGATTTGTTGTGGTCGATAATTGAGTGAGTAATGGGCGAAGTTCTCGGAGTCCATATTCGTTGCCCGAAGAAGAATATAACAATATTGTATTACTTATAATTACAGGAATTTGTGGATTATCAATTGCAGTTATAAATATGAAAAATGAATGCCTAAATAATTTTTCTAAGTAATTTCTAAACAATATTGAGGATATCACATTATTGGTTGACAGTCTGATCTTCGACACTAATGCATTGACACTGCAAAGCCTTGTGAAATAATTATCATGGAAATAAATCGATTAATAAAAGCACTTGATTATTACTTTTGGCGTCAATTGTTTCTTCTACTTCTACGTTATAGATTGATATATCGATATATTCGTAATTTATTTACTATTAGATATAATCTAGTAACAGCTAATTTAACAAAAATCTGATTGCGGTAACTAATTCTGTTACATCGCTACGATGAACAATTTTGTGGCAGGTAATACATTTCATGTGTGCATGCATCATTAATAAAACTAATTAACATCCTTGCTTCATCATGAGATCTGCCAGTTTGAAGATACGCATCCAGCAGAAGGGATCCGCTGGTTCGGGCGCGGAGCTTGAGGCCGCGGGAGACGCCGCGTTCGGTTGCGCACGCTCTTCATTTTCCGCGGAGTGTGATGGGGATTTCTTTTCCGCCTTCTGGTTTTCTGGCGACTTGGTGATCGCTGGTGACGTCATTCTGCGGAAATAGAATACGTTTGCATTTATTTCATGTGTAATAATCAGTTGTTTCAATCAGTGCGCAATCACTCTGTTGCAGTATGTTTAAACGGCCTGAAAGCGTAACTGGCAAATACACTTTCGAATTAATAATATCTCTTATCTCTTATGTATATAAAAATCCCGTGTCAGGATGTTCGTTAGCGCTAGTCTCCGAAACCACTGAACCGATTTCAATGAATTTTTGTGGATATCTATTGTTTGATCCAACTTAAAAGATAGGATTCTTTTATCTCAATTTATAATGTTATTTTTTTATTGAAAAATCAATGTTTACCTATAGGACAACACTTTTTTTTTTTATTTATTAATGAAGGACTTTGTCGCTGAGCGACCATATCGTCCCGTAAGACAAGACAAGGACAACACTTAGTCGGACAATATGGCATGGGAATTTGACACACATGATTTATAAATATATAATAAAATACCGAACTCAATAAAAACTTCAACAAATTATGGTCACTTTAAAACAGAGTTAAAAATGTACTTGATCAAAAAAGCCTATTACTCTATAGCCGAATACTTAGAGGAACGACCTTAAAAATTGTA
>DWGJ01001107.1:0-22192 GCA_018246895.1 Aspitha aspitha aspitha
CTAGGCAAGCGTGCTCCACCTTAGACTGCATCTCACTTACCTTCAAGTGAGCTCGCAGTCAAACGCAAGCCTATTATTCATAAAAAAAAAAAAAAAAAAAAATGTGACGATGAATAGGTATTTTCTAAGCATACATCGATCGTATCATTGTAAATCATCATGCACTTATCATTAAAATTTAAAACATATAGCAAACACGAAACTATGATAACTAATACCTATACCTAATACCTATAGTACCTACATGTATAATTTTTAACAATCACACAAGAATACCGTTCCTACTTTAATATATTTACAGGGCAATAAAATTATACATAATAGACATTCAAACTAAAAATACCTTTCCGAGGTATAATAATATAAATATAACAGTTGAAACCGGATAACATGATTTGATGAATATAAATTACAACAAAAAAGGTATTTTTATTTTGTTCACCTGAATATATGGTTGAACAAGGTCAAACGAACCAGTGTGAGCTTTATATTATATGTAGTTCTTATTTAACAAACAGCCATTTCAAAATACGAGAAATCAATAGTTCGAGCGTATTATTTGCACTGAATTCCGCTGTGTGCGATGCAGTCAACTGTGCCTTGTTCATGTTTAACGCATTAGTTTCGATTTAGTATTTTAAAAACTGCAACATATAACACCTAACTTTAGCAAGTGACTTACTAATTAATCTAGTTACTAACTAGTTCAGGCTGTTTAAACTATTATAAACCCCTCTGTTAATGCTATCATCAATAACCATATTTTAGCTCTCATATTTGACCATTAGAATGTATGTACATAGTTACGTTTAAACGGTATAGGCAATTTGTTAACACTTGCAACGCTATTAGGAAGATTGTTTTTAAATAAGGTAAATTTGGAATGTAGGGCATTTGCAAAGTCATGTGATGGTCTCACAAAGCTGAATATGGATATAATTTTCAACACCAGATTCACACGAAAACAAGTTTCTAACAAACAAACAGCCTTTTGTTCACTTATGTTTATGTATATTGAGTCGTTACTTGTCTCTTTAGTGTAAAATAAAATTCTGCCCCGTATAGTGTTGACCTCGCACTAGCACGTTTACCAGAATTTTGTTTTTAAGAACAAGTTCCAAGTTTTCTATCCATAACTAAAACGTATACTATTATTTAGTTCCGCTTATCAATTCAGAATATTTAATACTATCCTTATTTGCGTGCACAGTTACATACTACGATTATATGTATGTATATTGTAAAAATTACAAATTATCATATTTAACTAATGATTATGTACAGCTTATCAATCATTCTTACATAAGTGAATTGCTTTTGAGGATGGCTTGATTTTCCCATTACGCATGAAATGCATATAATATGAATAGATCGTATGATTCAACAATCAACTTCAACGCCAATGAGTTGAAGGTTAAAGTTCTTTAGTTACATGGATTATTTTATAAATACATAGTTCCAATGGCACTCCGGAAATAATATTTCAATTAATATTTAAGCGTTATATACTTGTTAGCAAATAGTAGATATATCTTTAATTATAATTCCTGTGTGCTCGCATATAAATCCGACCCGTCGCTACCTACTCAAAATGCTTTCCCCCGATCCTAGATAGTGTGGTTCGCTATGGTTCATCCCTAAATAAGACTGTGTTGGGTTGTTGTGGTAATATTAATGGGCGCGGCAATCCCCTGTTTCGAGCCGTTATGATTAGTTCGCGGTCTTCGGCGAATGTAAGGAAGCTACAGATGTTATCAATATTACAGGCTTTTGGCCGGATTAAAACTTCTCACAATTAGTTTTGCTTCTATTCCGTATCTTCACCGATCCTCAATACGATCTCTATTGCGCTATAGTGAAACTTGTTTGTGATTAAACTTCAATACGCTGACTTCCATGTTACCTATTAAATAAAGTCAACATTATAGAAAAAGTTTCAAATTAAACTTATACTTTGGCAACCGGTATTAGCGCTATTTTTATTTATATTGAAGTAGACTTTCGTTTGTAGTGTATTTGTAGTTTATAGTGGTTTTTCACAGAATGTAAAAATAAAAAAGGAATATTATGTAATCAGAATGGATTTTGTACCTGTTTCATCCGTACCCGTATACATTTATTATATTCTGTCGTTGATTCGACATTTTCAGGTATCACCTCCCAGGGGCTTGGAGGCATCATATGATATTGGATTCGGTACATTCATCCATTTTTATATTGAATAATGTGGCAGCTAAACCGCGCTCACGTCATCTATTTCTTCTCATTGGCGTTTGCCGATAAAATGAACACTTGTATGGTTGTTAACAATATTGTCATAAAAACTCGGAAATATTGAATATTTACAACAAATTAATCAACCAGCGAACATTTCTTGGCGTCAACAACTTTACCTTAACTCTAGCACGGTTTATTTAGCTGAATTTCATCGTTCCGTCCCGAGAAATCATCACTCAACCGTAATGTTTAATCTACAAGATACATGGTGTTGGCTGCTTATCAGACTGTAAAGCGACGGTCCTAGAACTAGTAAATAGCAATTTCATTGGTAAATTATTGCCAACAGCGGGTCGCTAGCCCCCGGCCGCCAGCCCTCAGAATGAGTAGAAACATTTCTTGTAATCCGATACCCGCCACAAATATTGTAAGTTAGTCAATAGCGGGATACGTAATTTTTAAGATAGACAAAGACCAAGACAAAAGACAAAGACATTTATTTGCACAAATAGATAATATCAAAAAAATTATCGAATTATTTCTATTGTGAAATTTAACTGTAAATTCAAACAACAGTCGTCAATGTGCCCTGACCCTTGCGTCAAATGCTGTAAATCTAAAAGGCTGATGGAATAAGTGAGGCCGATAGCACTCTATTTCTCTCAATCAAATTTCTAAATATACCCTTAAAAGTACTGTTATAGCAGCAAGATTATAGTAGTTTTATTATTGTCATTGAACGAATTAGATGTAAATTTTATCGTAACGCTAATAATAATTATTCGGATTATTATTCATTGCTCCCTCTGTTGTACCTTATTATCGTATGTACTTGTATATAGGTAGTTACGCGAATGCACTTACAGTGCGGTGTCCGGGACAAACTAGCATCGACGTTAACGACCGAACTAACTTCAGTTATATTTACAGTGTTATTTTGTACCGAGGAGTAATTTCTCTTAGATCTACGAGTAAAGTGCTCCGAATACCAGAATCGTTTATAGCACATCTTCGTATCTAATTCTCCAAGTTCTGTCTTCATATAATTAAATGTAAAATATTGTGATGTTAAACTGCCGTGTACTGAGTTAACTTTTATATCTGATATCAATCTAGAAAGAATCGATCCTTAACTTTAAGATGTACTGACAGACAATGACATATTTACTAACAATGCAGACAATTTCCACATCATACCCTTGAAACCGACAAAAATGAATGTAAATTTTGCTGGTTTGCACTGAAATATGTCCAGCTGTGGAGTTCTCAAAGGATTTTTTTGCTCATTGAGTGTTAATTTAAATAAATATCACACCACCTCATTGGTAAACTAAGATCCAATTGACATTGAATAAATACATTCGTTACTGTTACCGTTACATAATACTTTTCCAAGGAGCTAGTTTGGTACTATGTATGATAACATTGCCATCTAATTCATGCGATACTACCTAGTATAGGGACTATTTGTCTTATAAATTTGGTAATTTATATACCTATTACAGTACACTATAAAATATACCTAAGGTAACAAATTTTATATTTTTTTGCTGGGAATTTAATTCAAAATATATGTATTTCAAAACTACATCGCTGCCTATAGTTAACGAGTATTAGAACTTCTATTCGTCCATAAAATTTTAAGTGGCGTGTGGTTTATATTCGTATGTAAGTATAAATACATATGAAATCTTACTATCACTCAATTCTTGCGTTGTCTGAGTGGGGTAGTAATAAATTGCCGCTAAAATATAACTAAGTACGTTTTTGACGCATCACGATTCAAGTATGAAATATGTGAGATTTTGGGTTTCATGTCGGAATAATGATAAGGTGTTCACGTTATTTATATTAAACATTTTCTTATTTTTAACGAATAGCGATATCATTCTCGTATTGCAAGAACTACCCTATTTTGACATTGGTTAAAAAAGTGTATGAGGTCTAAAGATTTTACAACAAATGACTTTTATACTCGTCAACTACAATTACTAAGGGTAAGTTACAACTGAGTTATTTCATATCACACAACCAGGCACCTATCTGGTTTTATTGCCACTGTCAAAATAATATGGCAATTTTATATCTATTTTAAAACTATACTACACGTAACTATATTATTCATAATAAAATACTGTAATTCATTCACCAAGCATATCGAGAAACGAAAACTACATTTACCAACGAAATCAATAATAATTTGCGAACCATTTCCCAACTTATATAAGTTTAATTCGACTTTAAAAGTATGGATCAATTTTTGTACGAGTAGCTAATCTATTTATATACTCATAGCTATTTAAATTTCGAACATGTGGGTCATTATTGATTGATTGATTGACGAAGTACGAGTATTATCAAGTTTGAGAGTTTCTTGTTCTGAGTATCGACAAAGTCGCATTGTTACAAAGTCCTTTGCTTTGTTCCATAACAAATTCAACGCTGCTTATTATCGTTTTATTAGCTTTGTTTCCCAAACTTCCTTTCGTCTGTTATTCATTTAATTCTTACGTCTTTGATGTTTGTTTTGTGGTTTTATTTTTATTGCGACGTTATTGCAAAAATACAAAGCGCTGATATTTCAATTCAGATCGAGTAAACACAACATTATAACTCTAAGCATACTGTTGTATTCAAGTAGGACCTTTTTATTTTTCAATCATTACTTGTAAATACTTGTTTGAAGATAAAACACTTCTTTGATAAAGAACAGTTTCCTCATATTTATTAAGCAAATCATGTCGTATTCTCTCAGGATATTACAAATTGCAATAATTTGTAAAATACAAAACGTATCACGAATCAAATTGCAATAACAATTATCTCATACGTATATATATATATATATATATATATATATATATATATATATATACATCAAGTAATAAATAGCTACACTGAATTGGATTGCATAGGACAAGTAAATTACGATGCTGCGGTAGACTACACGCGCATAATATGAATATATACCGGGATTTCGTGGAACGAGAAATTTGTTATCGCGTGCTATAATAGGTGGATGAGATCGAATAATTGTTAACTCGGCTTCATATCTTCTTGTGCTAAATCTAATCGCATAACTGCGCTGTTGGAAGACGCCTAGGTCATACGTATCCATCATCCCACTTCTTGTGTATATAACGGTATGGCACCACACGCAACATGGTCCTTCCCGGGGTTGTCCCGAGCTACAGGGACGCGCAATTGCGTGTCCTAAATAGAGCATATTCCAATACACTGAGACAGTACAAATCGGAGGAGATTTGAAGCGATAGCGATGTTGCGTAATTATAACAAGCAACACCTATTTAACGCACTGTCTAAGGAATAAAAGGGTTTGTGGTAATTTGTCATTACAGGCCATTCATCCAAAACGGTATAATGGTGCACGACGTTGTTGCACTTGCAGTCTGCGACCACATTAGGTCTACGGGCAGTATAATTAAATGATTCAGGTTATTTACCTTACCCAATGCTTGATCATCATACCTAACTTTAATGTTACGTTCATATGGGCATCTATCTATCAATATTACCCGGTATGTAACTTGATCTAATATTTGCTTAGCCGTGGTAATGCGCTTGTAACAGTACTACAACTCTGTGTGTATATCTACCTACTACCTCTACCTACTACCTACTTAATTGATTAGTACGTAGCACATACATAGAAAACATACTATCTAGTAGGTTTATTTGCTGATGCTAACTCCCCGTACGTAACTTTGTCCAACGGACAAAGGAACTAAATCGTAACGAACTCATTAGTTTTAGAACATTCTACCGAAAGAACATACGGAATGTATATTTGTTTGTGATCTATAATATGTGCAATATTTAACCGTACTCTTTAAAACCTAAATAGTGAGTAACTCTTTATAGCTACGTTAATGTAATCTGATAGGTACTGATAACGGATAGGTTGTGGGAAGGTTTGTTTTAATAGTTTTTCCTGCCAGTTTAATCCACTAAACACAGTAAACAGTTTTAATTTGTCGTAATAGTATTATATTATATCTGGCATGATTTAAAAAATGGTGGAACCGAAACTAGTGAATTGTCTCTTGTATCCCGAATCTCGAATTACAGTTGCGTGAAATTGATGAAATCGCCAGTCCTTCGGAATCAGGTTGGAAAGTGTTATTCGGTTCCAAATGACAGTTAGAATTTATGAAATGGACGTTGACCAAAACCGAATATTGATTTACAATCACATTTCCTACAGAATTTTAGTACGAATCTTCTTTAAAATACAAGTCTGGCACTACTATAATTACTATTGTTTACTTTAATAGTACTCACTAAGCGTTATGTAGGGGTATATCTGTTTACAAGCAATTATTTATACAGATATATTATAATCAAGTATGTCCGTGGGTTGCGCAGTAACTTATTGGATATTCAACGCCTTTCCCCGCATTTGCGTCGTAATGTTTGTATTTACCAGGATTGTTTTTGCGGGTACGACAATAATATAAATATTAAACGAATATTACAATGTTTGTGCACACGCCTTAACACTTCCAAAGTCGTGAATAATTCAGGGAGACGACTAGCGCTCTCGCGCATTTCCGTCGCTGAAACATACACATTCAAGCCAATTGTTTGTTCACCCCTTCATACCTACAACTCTTCGATGGACGGCGTTCTTGCATCACAGTTGAACAACCCAACATATTTTTTAATAACCAACACACTAACATAATTAATATTTAATTGTTTGTAGCTTTGTATTTATTTCTGTGATCCGATATTATTAATCAGTAATATTAGAGAAAAAAATAAATAAAGTTATTCCTTTACGTCTTTTATGACTATTAAATGTAATTAAGTTAAGTTTGTTATATTCTCTTAGAAGTGACTTGTATAGTCTTATTTGAGAATAAAAAATCTGTAAACCTAAACCTTTATGTAGGGAATACAAAACGCTTAAAGCTTTGCTTAAAGATTTTCCATATGGTTTATAGTTTGACCTTCTGTTTGGTGTGACCTTCTCCCGAATTTAATATAATCTTAATAGGTATTCCTTGCAATTATTCAATTCAAACAAAAGAGAAATCTAATAACTGATCAAATACAGAAATTATAATTTACGGCGTACGTGAAATTTTCTTACTATCCATGGATTATCGGTTACGCAACAAAGAAACTACATCACATTTTTCCATTCCAGTTTCCTTTCGTAACAAAAAACTTTACTAGAAAGCACATATGGGAATCATAATACAACCGCAAAATGAATAGATAAGTAAACTCCATCCCGGATCGGGGCGAGGCTGTGCGGAAAATGAGTTTGTAGCGCATGAATAGATAAAAAGAAATAGAAACATATTCACATGAAAGTTGAACCGTAATGAGGGTGGTAGGACGCAATTTAGTTCCGCGCACGGCTCATTAGATGGGCTCGAATATAGCAGCAGTGCCGACGTAATACTCCGCTCCGTCATAATATTTAAAAACTTTAAGAATGACGTAGTCCCAAAGTTCACATAAATCACTCCGGCTTTCTTTCAGATTTCTCTCTCAAATTTAAATAGTGGCCTATGCACTATATTACGTGATTTAGAACCCACTTACAATTGTTTTAGCGCCTTATTTATTTCGATACGAGCTTTAGCTAGTTTGTTACTTGCCATGAATTCTAAACTTTAGTAGATACTCCTTAGAATCCTACAATATCTACCACACCATTAATTTAAATTGAACAGAATTACGACATGTATCAGGTACACTGATTCTCTGTTTACATGTGGAACTTAAAGATTTATTTGAAACAATTTTGGGAAAAGTACTTTCCGTTCCTCACGCGGTTGTTTTTAAAATCATAGTGTTTCCAAAATGTTCTCATTGATAACACTAAAAAGTATCAGTAGCTACCAAAAAAAGAAATTAAAAACTGTTGAGAGACATGGAACAAAAGGTACTGCTTTATCTTTGCTTTTTATATTATTATATTTTTAGTCTTACACGATTTTCATAGATCCCATGTGATCATAGTAATATAACATGTAGAGATAGAGTAACGTAAAATAAACAATAATTAATCGTAATCTGAAAACTTTGAAATAATGTTTACTCTAAGCTGACTTGAGAGACTGAACGCAATAAGATATAAATTTGTGAAGGGACATTTTGTACGTTTTAAAGTACTGTTTCAATTTGATGAGCTACATTTACCGAAGTTGGGATGAAGAGTAAATTACAAGGAAGCCTCAGCATTCTACATTGGTTGAGAGTATTTAAAGGGCTATTAAAAGTCCGCAACAAGAGCTCTGGAGATTAAAGCGAAAATCCTTAGATTACGCGGATACTAAACTTCACCAATGACATGCTTGTATTAAAATAAACACGAGAACGTTTATACAAAAATTGATTGAATTTTTCAAAAGCTTAATTATTGGATTATGTCGTATCGAGAAAAATGATTAATCACTCGGATATACTATTTTATTACTTCTTTTTAAAGGAAACATAAGTTAAAAGAGAAATATATACTTCGCGTACCTACTACAGATTTCCAAAAAAATATTTCGTACTTATTTATTACTCGAACTGCAAGTAATTCGATTTAATACGAGCGTGATAAGCACACGAAAGAAAAGTCTCATATAGGAAAGGAAGCGACCGTAAAAGAATTTCTTTTATTTTTTCAACGACATTGAAAGAAAACAGAACAGAACAGTACCTACACCAACATTAAAACTTTGATTATTTAATGATATCTCAAGCTATGTGTAGTGTATATAGATACTACAAATATTACCTGCTATAATACATTTTTAATGTGAAGCGAGTATAAAACGGGCAAGCAGCAGTCACAATTAGCCGCTGGTGCTCATATACATACATTTACTACACTTACTTACACGCTAATAGAACGGGAGGAATGTAGAAAATATTAGTATGAATTAGGTCAATTATTATTGATGGTTGTTAATAAAGATGTTTGTTGGTTAGTATTCATTAGTAACAGGACTACAGGAATAAGTATATTATTAACATTAGCCCAATTAGTGCATGTCACAGAATAATTGCTACTTGCTACTCCGGAGGATTGAGATGGTCGTCTCTACTATACACATGGACAGGCATCGACGCCCTTCGGGCCGGTACAAAAATTGATAAACTAACAACTGATTCACTATATAAATAGATGTGGCAATTTCACTTCCCCGATCGAACGTATCCGAAAAATTATTATGTTTTAAAACATAGCACAGGTTAAGCACCCGCACCGAAAGCGATTGTCGAGTATGAATTCGCAGCGGTCCGTCAACATTGTGATATATCTCTATTCATGAATACCTAACGGGATCAACGTAAATATTTTTTATATTCAAATTGAATTTAAGGCGAGTTCATTTGGTATCGGAGTATATTCCGTAGCGAGGCGCTAAGGCACTACGTATCCGCTCATGCATAATGTATAGAGCGTCTCCGGCAGTGCCATCTGATCGTCCGATAACACGACCCTTGTTTACACAGGACTTGCTAATCCTGTCTTCCGATTTTAACAAGATTTGAGTGATGTTCCGATACCCCGGCTTGTGATAGTCCGTGTAGTCCATGAACACAAGCTGGGCTTATCTGTAGTATCTTGGTAATACTTGCAATGTGAAACGTGGGCATGTGTAATTTTTTTTACGATGTTTTTGTTACATGATCAAAGAGCAATCTCTCTATTGTTCTCCATGCTATTTCTGTTGATTTGTTGCCAGCCGCTGCTACTATTATTGTTTTAATTTATTTTGATCATATATATTGGTTATTACATTTCAATATTTTCATTGTAAAATCGTCATCGAAAGACATAAGAGGATCGTTAAAATTATATCTATTGCGAAATCATGTTCCTAACTACTTTCATTAATTGAGAACTGTGGCTGGAATGCGGGCAGTACTAAGCTTATCCGAAGCGTTTTAACTCACCAAAGTAACCGTGCTAGCTAACGAGCGACGTCGATTGCACAAGCCGTGTCTGGAAACCGACAACCGAACAAAACTTATCCCGAGTAAAGTTTGTTGAAAAAAGTTTGCAGAAATGTAGGTTACTTGTGTAGATAATTTCAGAAACTAAAATCGTTCACTTATATTTATGGAACTTATTAAATACTTTTTAATTACAAGGATTAAGATAAAGCAGGCAACGTATCGACTTCTCTAATCATGAAGGTGTCTATAGGAAAGGTGCCTACTCTCAACCGAGTCGATTGTCGGTCTGTTTATAAAGATTTTTACTATAAAATTAAATAAATATACCCGTACCTTTCATATCTTGTTAGTTCTCTTTCATTGCCACGTAAACATCGCTTATTTCTGTGGCTTCGTTCATTTCTTACAATGTACGGCGGTCCCTGTTGGAAGTGTATCGCGAGTAACGACTACCTACATTTTTTTATATTCAGAAAATTGCTTTGTAGGTTCGTATTTAAGCTAAACATTGTATTTTGCATTTTTTTAAATAACATGTAACGTTGGAAAATATGTGAAATCATTATCTAATCTTTGATGTTACCTAACATCTGTAATATTTTTCATAATTAATAATTAAGTAATCATATTTATATTTGTACATAATTTTAATAAATGGTAATAGATAAATTAGTTAGATGTTTATTTAAGTTTATTTTTTCATTTACAAGCAAAATACAATTAATTGTAACTTCTTTTTTTTAATTTTAGAAACTTTTTAAAACTTTTTTAGAAACTTTAAATATTTTAATTTTGAAACAAAATCACTAACCGTTTAGGTTTACCGGTTATGTCACACGATTTCCTTAAATTGTCAGTTTCAACAAATGGTTTAAAATCATCTGAGCTCGCCAATTGGAATGTTATATGTTCACTATAATTTATTTCAAAAAAGATCGAAATTGAATTGATGCTGACGAAATGTTATAACAGTAATTTAACAAAAATTGCAAATAAGCGTACACAATTTATTATTTATAGATACATATATATGTACATAACGTTGTTATGTTCATGATCATTCACGCCGAATAATGCAGCCAAAACAGATTTACACCGGTAATTACAATATAACAAAAGCATTACGCAAGAACCATGTTTATGTAAATGCATGTCGTTATTACCATTTAAAGCGTTTATTTAGGTTAATAAAATATACATAACAGAGACAATGAATAATGTTTATCATATAACACAGAAATGATTGTCCATTTTTCCGTAAACTACTTTTTTTCCAATTTAAGACACGATTTGAATGCGGCAAAATAATTTTATATATTCACAAATACTATTGTTCACTTAAATTACTTGTTCTTTACTAAATATTTTGTTGATAAAATATGTAGTATGTATAAAAGTATATTATGTAATATTTCTTAAATTTTACTCAATATACCCTCTCACTTATAGAAAGTTTGTAGAACCGTAAGTAAATACGTTATAAACGAAAAGTTAAGCGTCAGAACCTTAAATGCACAATAGCAACTAAAGGTTTGAACACAAATGACTCTAATTTGTCAGTGTTTATTGAAACAATATAAAAATAGTAGTCAGACCGTTTGAGTTGAAAGAAAGACATTAACAGCCGTATATACGAGTACGAGTAGCATCGCATGACAAACGAGTAAAAATAACAACAATAAGCTATTATGTAATTCTTCCTTTTAAGCACTATTATAAGAGAATATGATTTAAATTTTTAAAAACGAAACTCATTTTGCAAACGTTTCTTTTGATGGAATAATTTTACTTAAAACGCTATTAATGTAAAGGCTGGGTCTGACCCGTAATCAACAAAAAGTATTAAGCCGTTTGATGTAAAGAAACGAAAATACATACCACGGACGGTAAAATTAACACAACCAACTTAATAGATATTGGAAAAGTGTTTTGATACCTTTTAATTATATTTTTTATTCTTCTTCTAATTTTGGCCTAGATTTTCCTTTCAATACTTGCAGTTCACAGTGACCTATTTCACAACTCTATCATTTTGTGTTAATATGACCAAATGTAGCATAGTATTAAATAAATAGATTACAATCATTATTATTTACCGTATTTATCACTGTTACTTACAGTGCAATATATTACTAACGACTATTAACGAATTTTTATAAGTGATCATTTTAATTCATAACTTGAAATTCTTTTGTAAATTGTAATGTTTTAAAGTTACTTAAAAAATATTAATTATCTTACAAACTTGTACCTAAAGTTACGTTTTAACAGACGTCTATATAATATTTCTATTCGAAACAAGTATGCTTTTCCACGATACCTTTTCGTGTTCTTTGAATTTGTTCGTCTTGTAAATACATACATATAACGTACATCAGCATAATGAGGTGCAAATATTCTATTTTGAAAGACGACTGTTTCGTATTCTTCTATTATGTTTACTTATGCAGCAGCATTACGTTGAAAATAAATAAGAGGAGTATGCCATGTATGTATGAAATGCCATGTATGTAACTTACAATGTAAGTCATGTAAGTGATAACACATTGACTCTATGTACGTGTAAAGATGAATCAAAATTGTTGACTGCATTCGTTTCTGGGTTTGAGATCGTGTTCAGAGCGTATTAACTAATATGTATTCAAATTTAATTTTAAAGGATTTATTTATCTTAACTGTTTTGTTCTTCCAATATATTACGTGATTACATATACATATATCAGTTCCTAAGCTAATAATGTATTCACCGGGCTCACGCTTATTCATTTGTCGGTAAATCATTCTCGTAGAGCTCATTAATAATGCAGTAGGATACCGGGAAATAGGAAAAATAATATAAGCCTTCTACAGTTTTACCGGAACGGGAAATGATATTTATTTTAATACTTTTTATACAAAGTAGCATAAACTCATAAGCAGCGGGGCTCCAAGATGATTACAATGTCACATCAAGTAACCTACGAAATGAAAAAACAGAAGGTACAAACGTTGGCATTGTAAACGCAAATAAGAAATAAAAGCTTTATGCTCTTCCCTTATTTCCCTATTGTCCATGAATTTTGAATGCGAACTGAGGCGGCCCTAAATTCGTCCGGATGGGTCGCCAGACGCGGTAATCGCAGCAAGCTAACTAACCGTGGCAGGCGACCGCGCCGCGTCCGCGTCGCTCCAATACTCTCGTAATGAACTCGAGACAATCTTTTATTGTCTGTTTGGACTTGGATAAATTGTGATAGATGAATCTCCGACTCTTTCAGATTCAGGGCGAACTCTATTCGTCTTCCAATTTATAACGCACAGATCACTAAGGATGTTCCGTCATTTGTCAGCGCCGTATTGTCTTGCTCAATAGTTTCCCAAATATAGACCCGTTAAGGATACAACAACCGTCTGCTCACATATCGATGTCGTAAATTAAACTGTCAACCGGGCTTTATTATAGATAAATAATACGGTATTTATTACTCTACAGATGTATTAGTAGATATTTCATGAACATGCTCTTACCAAAGCTGACCTGAAACGGCCGGCAACTTTGAGGGGGGGTTTTAAAAATTGAGAATTGTAAAAAATTTATTTCGATTTCGTTGGGGATATTATAACATAATGTTGTAGAACTATGTATAGTTGTACAACATTTGTAACGAGATACTTCGACTACTCACCTTTAAGTTAGACATATCGCATGTCTCAAATGTACAGTTTGCGGGCAAGTTTCTGCCGCGGACATGTTTGCTATTAATTAAGTTCTACTGACTATCTTATTGGGTACATTTATTACATAGGATTTTTTAAAGGTTAAAACAGCCTAGTACGTGCCACTAATCGCTATTGTTAAAAATATGCATAACGGTTACTATTAAATAGTCGGTCTTACGTTAATATAAATAAGTAAATATAAAGTGGACTTAGTATATACGTACTTCTAGATTATAGAAGTAAATTAAGCAATTTAGAAGATATTAATAATGAAACTATCTAACATCTCATCATCAATACGCAATGAATGGTATTTGCAAACATCTAATTCATATTCAATGGAATAGTTTGTCGCTCCTCACACAGTTCTGGTCTGTTTAAATACGCAAATGAAATGTACACAAGTTTTTGCATTAGCCCGCCCTTTTGAGGAAATCTCTAGCGTACGGGTAATTCAATTAATCCAATTGCAATATCTTGGTTTCACGCTGAAAATGAGTTTAACAGCATTTCACAGTCTTTCGTAAATAAATTAATGGTAAAAAGGAAATTTTTACAATCAAGCTTTTATTTAATTTTCCCAAAAAGAAGAAAACTCGAAATTAAATATTACACAATTTATTCAATGATATAAAAAGCTTGTCGCTTGTTCCGTCTCATTATGAAAAGTGTGTAGGTGATAATGGATAAGGAGATTTAGAATTAATTAATTGATCGTGTGCTCTTGCAATGATCAATTCGAGAATCGAGTAAGTGACGTATAGGCACATATTGTGATAAAATTTAAGGAAATTGTAGAAAATATTCTTTATATTTCTATAATCATGTGTGTATAAAAACAATAATGTTTTAAGAGCAAATATTACATGAGATAGACGGACTCCTGATTGAAACGTGTTTCTCAGCAAACCTTCACAGAGCCCGATTGCAAATTAATAATTCGGGTATTTGATTTACTTTCGTTTATTTAACTTATTCTTCCCTGATGTTCCTTATTTCAGAACAAAATGTTTGCATTTTACAATTCGAAGTAAATTCATCATTAGTAAGCGAAGTAATTTATTTATGGGAAAATATGTATTATCGTCATCGTATTAAATGCTCGTGACAATTCGTTTAATATTAATACGTGACTATATTGCATTGCGACTATTATAATTATTTCCGTTCTGTCTTTTATCATTTGAATCAAAGAACACCTGTATGGAATAACAATACCCTGTCAAGTATTAATTATGTTTATAATTATACCAATTCAGATTGTGGCTGAAAATGTTTTCCTATAATTTTTTTGCCGTTATTTGTTAGGAAAGATAACTTTCGCAACTTTTTTATAGGAGATTTCCAAAGTTTCGCAAAGTGACGAACAATAACGTAAAAAACTCAGATTTTACTTACGCCTCATCGAAGTGTGGGCAGATTGAGACCTAAGAGTGAATGGCTTGACCTTTATCTCCCCGCTCATAGCAATGCCGGAAATACTGATTCCCCGCGCCGTTGAAACCAAAAAACATTCTACATCTCGCACATCAACAATCCCACATTACCATTATAACACACTATTCGCTGTTAGACTAAAGCTACCAAGTTTGTGATTAAATTAAACATTGAGCTTGCGGGGATCTGGAGATTAGTGAATTTGAAGCTCACTGCTCTAAACTGAGTTTTGCATCAAAATGTAATAATTCATAGATGTAAAAGGTTTAGTTATACCCTATAAATGTCAAATTTATCTTCCGTGACATAACACATACTCGTAACTACTAAGGTTGTTTGCAGTTATATTGAAAGTAAAAATATTTTTCAGTGCAGTACACATATAGTACCTATTTATTGCATAAACTATTCTGAACACACTAGAATCATCCTTAAAATGGATTCAATGTAAGTACAAATAAAAGCTTTTTTACTCTACGTTTCTTGATTGTTGGGTCGGTGTTTAAATAAGGGCTTTCAATACTGAATCAAATAGATAACTATAATAATATTGTTATTAGAGATAAATCGTTTTAATCAAATCACTAAAAGGATGTACAGAGCCGGCTTGGGGAGCACCAGAGCTGAGAAGTGGCGTTGCAAATAGACGCTGCGAGCCGTGATTTACAGCGGGGACCACCGCTCCTGCATTATTGAATACTTCGTTCAATGAAAGAAAAATCGTATATTTTGACATGTCTGCGGCTAAATTTATGACTTCCATTCATTCCCTTTGACAAATGGCAATTAAAATCCGTTAGTGATATTCGCGAGCGAGCTCCACTTTCTTATATTCGATTTTTCAAGCTTTTCAATCTCGCCAACGTTTTTATCTTGCTTGGTCTTTGTCATGGCAATCTTACAATAATGGCGGCACTCGTAATAGCCTAGGCGCTAGAGAGACAAATGAATTGTTTGACTGCTCCCTGGAAATTAATTCCAGTCCTTTTGAAGCCGCGGAAAGCGTACTATTAATTAAATATTATAGTCTGGATGAATTCATGGTCGTTTTCCTTTCCCGCTCATAAGAAACACGTATATCGCGTTTGCGTTCAGGATTGTAATCTGGAATATTTTTATGTAAATTCCCAACAGCTTCTATTGCGTGATGATAACATTATGATATGCCTTTGTGCAAATATTTTCACACGTCCCCACTCCGCATCGTAAAATAGGCATTCATTTTTCGTTTTATCTGAAGTTAATTCCTTTTGTCAATAGTAACGGAGTAGCCCGCAAATAGTGCTTTGTTTGAGTGCAAATCGTTTTCTTTCCTCGCTCAATGGTAGCTCACCTGTAATTATGCTGATAAATATTTATACATAATTGGACATTCGAAAAGGAGTCTATTTTTTGCCACTAATGTAGAAATATTGTCTATATTTGAATATTAATAATAATATTAATGTAGAATTATTTTAATAATAATATTAATGTAGAATATTAATAATAATATTAATGTAGAATTGGCTAAATTATTGTCTATGTATGTATCATAAATTATTAAATCAATCAAGTCTCAGTTAGCGTTGATACAACATTTTGTGAAAATAAATACAACAAAAATCCAAACCTAAATATAACCCTTGATATCTCATTTAACAAAAGGTGATTTAAATTATTTTATCCTGAACAAGAAATAAAAGTTCCTTTATGACATTTTTTATTAATAACGCATTCAAACATTTAGAACTGATTTCAGTATCACATTTAGTTACGACGTCGAGCTTACGTAGTACCTTATATGAAATTCAGAGCGTTCCTCTTTATAGACCAATTAGTCTGGGAATACGGCACGCGTTCATTACCAGGCATGATTCCGATTAGGGAGCTTGCATACCTATATAATTATGTACGCATATATATAAGGAAAAACACATGGACTTTTAACGCAAAGCCTTACCCTAATCGCACGCACGTATTCCATTACACACTCTTAATTATAATAAGTTTAGTACGCGCCATTACAGCTTCTGTTTTGCCGCGGAATGAGGTTGTTATTAGCGACGATTAACACTTATTATAACTATAAGCACGAATATCGGACTTATAATATTATATGTAACGTCGTCGTATATGATAGCCATCATCGGTTGTATAATTTCCGAAATAATTACCGAAACGTGAAAACGCTTTCCTCTCTTGTTTGTTTCACAACGGAAATTAATTCCGGTGCTCGGCAAGAACATTAAATCAACATCGAGCACCTTCATTGTACAGGGAATATTAAAAGACGAGGACATTGCCAGTACATCTTTGATTTCACGGCTACCGTTCTTGTGGCTGACGTTTGATTGCTTTAGCATTGATTGTGCAGCGAACGGAAATTAATAGCTAACGTGTCAGTAGAACAATTTATCATAAGATAATTTAAATAACTTTTGAACATATATTTTAGACATTTATCGATTCAGAAGACCCTAGAAAAGCAACCGTTAATTGGACTCCTAGTGCTATAAGTTTCCTTCTACTTTCGGCAGTTGTACCCTACAAGCAATTTGAGGGCGACCTATAAGTTAATCCTTGTATATGGATTATAATGTAAAATTTGTGGAAATCCATTAAAATAAATTACATAGTCAATGTACGTTGAAAACATCACATTTATCGTTATCAACTAACTAACAAGTAATGGAAATTCCTCAATAAAATCACAGTATCAAAATGTAAATCAAATTGCCGGTTAATTACAAACATACATGCGATGTAGATTTGAAATTTCAGTACTGGGAAATATCACGTGACTTCAAATGAGGATAAGTGTTTTCGCTCTTTATGGTAATAGAGTAAACTGTAGTGAAAAATTTTCAAATCCGAATTCAAAAAGTTGTAAGCGGTATTTCATTAACTTGAATAAGACCGTGCAATAAAATTAAGACAATAATGATAAGTTGAATAACTACTTCAAGCATCGAAACTGTTACGTATCTCTACGCTCTTAAGATAACACGCCTCCATGACATTCGTGTTATCCAGACGTGTCCAAATGAATCATGGGCGCCCATCAACCCTGCGAAAATCTTATCTCTATACCTATCCCGGTCACTACTGGTAATGAAATTCCGATTATTCTTTAACGGAGATAAACGGAAAACATGCGGTAACATAGGCAACCACCCAAGCCATCTTAAGTAACAGAGCTTACGCACGCTTACCTATTTATTCCATATATCCTAGCCTCAAACTTACCTACAGCTTAGCTCCAATACAGTCTTTAATATCCACAATCTATGTATAAACTTCGATCTTATAGAGTACGTTGTATACCTACATAATTGTAGCTTTTGCTACCAACAGGCGCATCCCCTATAATACACAAAGGAAAAGTAAGTGAGGAACATTTGCATAGCTTTCATAAACATTTCGCTTTAATAATCTTCTGTAAAGATAAACGTTTTTTTCGAGTATGAAATAACAATATTACAAATAAAATAATACAAAAAGACAGCTATAAATACTTGAGTATTAATATGATAAATCTTCTTTGCAGTTGTTTTCTGTAACATTTTTCAATTTTGCTATTACTTAATTCGTGAATTGAAAGAAAATATACGGATCCTTTGTGCAATAAATGAACAACGATATTTATGATAGGTACATATGAAGTTACTACGCACAATTGCCTTCAATTTGCTTTTTATTCACGCCCATTTGCGGAAGCGTGTGACGGCTGTTGAAAGAGTTGATGTAATATTTCAAATGTCCTTGTGTGGCCAAGCGCTAACTTTTCGCTTTAAGAGGTTTATTATACGGCACGTTTTTCAAATCATTTATACTGCACGCTGTGAATAAAGTAAAGCAAGTAAAATATTTCACTTACCTTAATAACACAAAAAAATAAGTACAATAGCAAATGTAATGTTATGTAAATTCCATGCAAACCCCTTGGGCTTGTTTCTTAAACTAAATGAAAGTGTTTTTAATTTTTTAATCTTGGACTTTACCTAATATACAAATAGTGTAACCTCATAGTAATTTCTTCGTAATAGAATACTTAATGTAATAGAATACTATGTATAAGTGCTGATGGTACAGTTTCTTTTTACCGCTTCGATATTACAGAAGAATATTCAAATCAGTCCTTTGTTAAATCCTGTCTATATATTCGTAACAGTGAAAACTTTGCGTTACATTTTCGTTTTGGATAATTATTATTTTTTATTGTAGGTGAATCCAACAGACAATAAGTCCACCCATTGTTCGAAATAATAAAAATTTAATAAATACTACAACTTTATGTCTCGACGCGAAAAGTCAATATTTGTATTTGAAATGTGACCGATAATAATGTGTTTCTCGACACTTGAAATGTTCCATTTATTAAATTATTCTAGAACTTTATTATTAAGCTTTACTTTATAATTTACATTTTCAAAATATGTAGATTATGTCACAATACCAATCATCCAAGGAACCAGTACCTACATATTACTTGCGCTTAGAGTTTATTGATGTTAATCTGGTAATCCGCAATACTCGTACATAATGGTGTTGCTCACCTGAGATGTACGAGTACCAAATATCCAAGCACCTGATAGATGTCGCGGTATGATCGTAACTCAATTGAAAAACTTGCCTTCGTTCCTAACTTGACCTTATGTTAATTTCTCAATATTAAGAATAACATAAGATTGGCGACGAAAGTTAGTATTTTCAATCGCTTTAGAAGACAGTAGGTATATGAACCGTACTATTAGTCCTGTTTCCATTCCATTCCAGCAAGTAGACTCTAACAGATATGTACATATATGTAATTTCAGGGACATCCCATGCAGTGTTTCCTTCCGACTAAAATCAATTTAATCTCATTTGACATGGCAAAAATTATTAGAATAAATGAATATAGATACATGTTCTGCGCTTACAATAAATGTGATTAATATTCTAAATGCACATACTTAATATAACGTTGTACCTAATATTTACATTAATTGATGTTTCTTGCATATAGTTTCCAAGTTCGTTATCGACTGCAGATATAGTGTATATAGTATTATATTAACTGTTTTTCCTTCCTACAAATTCATGTATATTTTGTTGCAGCCTCGCGTATTCGATACGAGATCACGAGCGGGAACATAGGCGGCGCGTTCGCCGTCAAAAACATGACTGGAGCCATCTACGTGGCAGGGGCACTCGATTATGAAACCAGAAAACGGGTAAGAAATGCTGAGTGTTTTTGCTTATTATTTGAAGTATGCATTATGTGAAGGCAGTTACCCAATATAATTATACTTAAAAAAATTTAAAAGGGGAGTGTTAAAGCTTCCAAAACCACTGATGAAATTTGAAAAAAAATATTCTTATGAAAATGAGATGAGTGATAAATGTAGATACTTATTGTGGATTTAAAGGTGTTTTTTTATTCGTAGCTATACAATGCCGCCCGGTCACAATGAACTGTATTGTTCAGCTTTATCTATGAAGCGTCAATTATTATTATTGTTTTATATAGGTACAAAGCAAATAAAAGTAATTGTAAATAATACTATAGAGATACAGATAATTTAATTTGATTTTTTAAATAAAAACAAAAACTATTCATATCAATAATAATCACACCAATTAGGTACATCATGAGTAATTATTTAAGACTCTTAAGAGCTTTAGAAAAATTATCGCCTGATAATATTATATTTAATGTTAATATTAGTACGTAAAAGTAGAGATCATGGCATAATTCAAGCATATCAAAAGCAAAACTTCAAAAGTATCTAGGAGCTTTTTATTTCGAAAATTACATCCTAACGGAAAATGTTATGAATAGCGGCACTTTGTATAAGCAGAGGCTCATTTACTACGCTCTCTATAATTTCCCGGTCTATGACCCCTACTTCTTTTAGTAATTGAAGCCCCTAATTCATTAATTAAAGTTACTTTGTAATAAATCCAATAATGTGCTAAATCTAGTATATTAATCTTAAGATTAATCTACTCGTAGGTAGTTTTTCGAAATATATTAAACACCAACCAAAAATTATCGAAACATATTAAAATCAACCATTAAGGAATAAGTATTGTCATTGTTAAGATCACCCTCTGCTGTGAGTTCTTTGGTTAATTTGGATATTTCGAATTGACAGACCCGTTGGATTATTAAATGTCAAGTTCATTAAATAGACCCTTGCGGCTGGTGAAATTAGAGAATATAATATACTCTTTATAAATAAATGAACCGAGAAAGTTGAATGATGTAGAAATGATACACACCAACACGTACAATTATAGCGTAAAAAGTCAATTGTTTTGCCAATAGAATAATATACTCTCAATAAATTTCGTTGTCTACGCACAAGAAGCAGATGCGATTTAGGCTCATCTCAATTTGAAAATATACGCAGAAGTTACTTTCAGAAGAGATGAGTTGAAAGTCGAGCGGGATACCATGAAAATTTGCTGTCTCGTCGTCAGTCGAAATTTGAGTTTTCACACATATCGTGAAAATGCAATTATAAGTTATTTGTAGTTCTAACCAAACTTATTGATTCTTCTGAAATTAATAAGTATTGAATGCACACAAAGAGCTTATTTTTTTAAAACTAGAAACCATGTATGTTACTGTCTACATAAGTAGTATTTACAAATCGTATTTTCTCATTTCTCATCAAAATTTCTGCTAAAAAAAATTGTCTATAGAAACACATAGGTTCCTATTCTTGCTCAAAGGTGATTTTACATTGAAGACAGATTACGCAAAATTGAACTAAGCGTTATTCAGGAACAAACGATATGCGGGTCGCAAGACAAAACACCGGATGTTGGTCATCTACTACTACTACATATTAGTTCACCTCACGCGTCGGCGCTGATGGCGCGCGTGGGGAATTCGGGCCTCGAGGATCCCCTCCTTACCCGGGCAGTTCTCACG